>JBBPOM010000772.1:0-18510 GCA_038091455.1 Leccinum uliginosum | reverse complement strand
CGGTGAGCATCAGAGTGCTCTTGCTATCGTTGGCCCTCTGGAACATGTTCAAGGTAGAGTGTGGTTGACTATCCACGAGTCAGCGAAGATCCGAGCAAGGAACACGATTCCCTACCAAGGGAACCCCGTGATAATGCAGTCGATGTCACCTGGCTTGAACGGTACAGGTAGTGGTTTGCCTTCGACGGACTCGAGCGTATCAGGGGTCTTTCCTTCGTGCGTCAAGATCGCATGTTCGAGGACCAGGCTGCTGCACTGATTGTACACTTTGGTATTCGGCGAAGCGGTCTTCCTGGTAATCAAAGTCAGCTCGAGGTCAACAATTAAAAAAATATGAACACTTGCAATGTGTCTGCCGCGCTCGGTGTGATCTCCACAGCATGCGTCAGTTCGAAACAACCCAGGTCCTGCAGGGCCAGGCTGAATGCGCCTATTCCACTGAACGGATCGAGGACCCGCAAGGGCGCCTCATTCTCCGAGAACATCTCCATTCCTTTGAACGTCTTGAGATCCTGTTTCAAGCACATGTGACAGATCGGGAATTCATTCCAATGCATCCGACGTTTGCTGTCCCAAGACTTGACGTGGATCGAAGGGAAGCGATACTGGACGTAGAACCGGTAGGGGGACATGGCTAACCATGCATCCAGTTCGGGCATATCCTCTTTAACCACCACGTAGCATACCCCAAGCAAGCTAGAGACCGTAGTTGTCATCTCATCTGGCGTATAAAAGAGGTGTCTCTAAACGCAAGGGTATGAAGGAACGACGTAACCCCAAATGGACAAACGGACCTCATCTTTGATCGTCGTGTTTGGTCGACATCCAATCCTGTCGGTGCGCCCGAAGAGCCGGACCACAACTTCAAACTTGTCATTACCACCCACACGGATGAAATCGACGATGTGGCCAATGTGGCATGGTCCTTCTTCTGCTTTAATGAGGACACAATCATCCAAATGGTAATCGACCCCAAGCCATCTTATTCCGAGATGTATTTTATCCGGCTCCGAGCTGTCCTCCGCGTTTTTGTGTAGCTCGCATGCGGGGCAATTGTCGCCTGGGGGTTCTCGCTCAGCGACGGCGAGTGCACTCATGTCGATGTCGGTGAAGGTTCCATCATTTTCATCCCAGAGGTACCTGGGTCAACCCGTCAGAACTAACGAATCAAAATTACAAGGCTCCTACCTATAAAAGTAGTCTTGTTGTTTGACCTCTGCGAGAGACTGTTCGGGCTTGATGTAGTGGGTCTTGACTTTTCCCATGATGTGTCTCAGCCTTGGCGTATCACACTGGTTCACTAGAAACAATTCCTGTGTGTGTCCTAATTCATGGAGAAGCGTCTGAGAACTGTGTACGAGCCACTGAACGTGAACAGTCTCATGTTCTTCGTTCATGTGTATGATCTTGCCAAACCTGAAAAAAAAAAATCAGATGAGAAGATCCAGGTTGAACTTAACAAAAACACTTTACCAAAAGTGATCTGCGAGTGTGTCAGTCGGTGGGAGGTCATCAGGATCCGGCGGTATATCTTTGAGCCCCCCTGCATAAATCAGAACGATGTCTCCGACCTGTTATTTTCACCTTGGCCGTAGGAAAAAAAAGGCAAGAAGACCCTAGACTCCTACCTCATATTTTTCCCCGTCTATCAAAATATGCTTCAGCCAACGCGAACGCCCTATCCTCTGGTCTGGTCTGAATTGTACGAGCCGTCGAGTCTGAGTACGGAACAAAAGTTGCCGAAGTCGGAGGGTGAGCTCTTCTTTAGGTACCTCTGCCTCGGCTCGGGGTTTAGGCCCAACAACCCGAAGTTTTTCTCTGAACAATGAAAGAGCGATTCCAGCAATTCGCGGAGTTACCCGTGTAAGCGTCTTCGAACGCAGTACTGCTGTGTCTACATCTCCGGATCCATTGTATATGATGGGTAGATCAAACTGCGAGGCCAGATTCTTTTCGATCTGAGGTTTTCTTGAGGGTTTGATGACCAAGGGAGCCAGGCGAGAAAGAAGATACTGAATGACAGCAGATTTTCGGAGGGTATCACCGTATGGGACCATTTCAAGCGTGTCGCGCAGTTTGGGAACCTAGGAAAGCGTCCAGAAAAATTCGCCGGTCTTTTTTTTTCACGACAGAGAAAAACTTACTGCATCCCATAGTTCTCGCTCGGTCATGGGCTCACCAAAAACCTCGTTATCTTTGCTTTCATACGCCCGCTTGAAAAGATAATATTCTTGTCCCGGATCGACGTCAGCGGAGGAAATCACAAAGCGCAGCGTCGACTGGAGCCTCCAAAACGGACGGAATTGGCTTCGGTATTTTTTGGATGGCATCGAGACATCAAGTTCGTAGACCGCATGTTTCGTCTCGATGAAAAACGAGCTTTTTCACGTTAGCACACAGTATGGCGCAACCCTCAAGATAACCTACCTGTTCGGCTCCGCATATCTCGTAAAGTACCGAAGCACTCGTGAAAGGCGAACATACTGCCTGTCGGCCTCTTCGTCAATGCCATCCTCTTGGCCTTCGTCTTCGTCTACGTCATATTTCGCGACGATGAATCCCGCGCCAAGAATGCGCCGATCGTCATTCACCGCCTCATCGAGGCAATCGAGCGAGACCATGTCCAACGAGTCGGCGTCGAAAAAGGCGAAACGGGAAAGGACGCGGGTCCGCTTCTTGCCATCGTCTGGAAGATCTGGCTCCTCTCCGAATATGAGCAGATTGGCATCTTCTTTGATTTCGTAGTTCCGTGGGTCGTATTTGCGTGCTGGTGCAACAACAGTCGAAAATTAGGTCAGATCAACCAAGCGTGTATACGGGCTGTTTCCATTCACCGGGCTGCGGGACTGAGTCCAGATTGCGACGCTTCGCACCCTAGAGTTTGCAAAGGTGAAGGAAGAGGGTGGCGAAGTAGAAAGGGAGCAGGCACGCACTCTGATATCAACATCACCAGCGTCGCCGCGATCCCGTTTGCGGCCGGCGTCAGAGGTGGTAGCAGATGCTGAGTCGTCTGGGTCTTCAAGGCCGAAAGAAACGTCGAGGGCGCGCGGTCGGTTGCCACGTCGATTCGGACGTTGAATCATGGTGGTCCGGACAATGACTCAACTGAGTGATTAGGCTATACTGTATGAAAGAAGGTCTTTTGGAATGTAGATAACATCAAGTCTAAAGTGGCAATACAACTACTTGCAAAGTAAACGAGGCCGGCTACGTAGGCGGTACATAAGAGTGTGCGGAGGGTTTACTTTCGCCCATACACAAAGACAGAATAAATGGTACAAGGCGATGAGAGACTAGTAAATGGTGGTATGACGAACCAGAGAGAAAAAAATCGACGAAAAAAATTGGAGGAGACGGCAACTACGATAACATGTCCAGGAACTACATCTGGATTGAGTAACAACTTGGGGCAGAGGAAGGATCGACACATGCTACAGCCAAGCTGGGTTTACTTGGGCGGAGCGCTTGCATCCGGACCTGCGAGTGCGCCTTCTGGGACACCGTCCAAAGTGGGTCCTGACTCACCGCCGACCTGGTGGAAATCTGCGGTACGCGATGGATGAGTTTACGTCACGTGCGGGACGGAACGGAGAGGCAGACCGAGAATTTCGCTGTACATCATGACCTTCCATGTGTCCACCGGAAGGTCAGCGTCATTGAAGCTCCAATCAAACTGCTCTGCAGCAACGGGCTCGTCGGTTGGATCATGATAGGGGGCAACGTAATCGTGGGCCAGAGAATCGGCCGCGTCTATGCGCTTTCGGGGGTCGAAGACAAGCATCTTTTCCAACAGATCCAAGGCTATAAAGTAGTGAGAGTGGGGGCTGGAGAGGGAATAGAGATGTATTAACCATCCTTGTCCGCTGTCCTGAGCTTCTGGCTGAATGGGACGCGCTCGCGCTTGGGGAGGCTCTGGACGAACCGAAGGGTCTGGTATGACAGCGTGAGAAAAGAACCGGACATTGCCGAGAGGGTACAAACATTTTCGCTTGCGATGGTTTCGATGACATCATCGGGAGGTGTTCCAAGTAGTTCGGTGATGATCGAAAACTGGTTCACATCTGTGCTCGCGGCGTTGGTTGCGCTCACAAAAAAGAGAGCGCGTGCACCTACGGTCCTTGCCAGGGAACAGCGGTTTCCCCTCCAACATCTCAGCAAATATGCACCCAGTGCTCCAGATGTCGACCGCCACATCGTACTTTTGCCACGTCAACATGATCTCAGGGGCCCGATAGTACCGCGTTGAGACATATCCTGTCATCTGTGGATCTTGGATCCGAGCCAGACCAAAATCGCATATCTACCCCAGATCAGCCACATCAAACGTCACATCATGGTTGAAATCCCACCTTGAGGTCGCAGTTTTCGTTGACGAGAATATTACTCGGTTTCTGATGCAAATCAGCTGACACGGACAAGACTTCTGCCGCGACTCACCAAATCGCGGTGGACCACACCCGCAGAATGAACGTATTTCAGACCACGCTAACGAGTCATGAATGAGTCCGGAGATAACCGCGACAAGACCGCGCACCAGAATCTGGTACAAAAAATATTGGATGAATTGTTTCTCCAGCGGACGCGACGTCAGCAGGCGGTGTAGGTCAGTGCCAAGCAACTCCGTGACAAAGTATCTGCAAGAGATTAGATGATACTCGTGCTTGCGACAGTGAGCTCACAGATCTTCGAGAGGCGAGATGAACACGTCGCTTAGGCTGATAATCTAGGGTGTCCAGTGAGCGTCCGTACTACGTGCGAGGTCGCGAGCAAACCCACGTTCTCGTGTTGTATGTGTTTCAACAACTTGAGTTCGCGATACGTTCGTTTGCTCAGGACGGGCGTGCTAAAGGGTTTCATGATCTTCTTGATCGCGACGGACGAGCCTGTTAGCTGATCCTTTGCGGAACTAGTAAACACGCATGAGAGGCGGGCGCGGGCCAGCGTATCAGGATGGATGGTACCAGACGAGACCGAAGGCCCCTGGCGGTAGGGAAGTGAGCGTGTATGGTGGAGATCGAGCGATGCGGCAAGCGTACCCATTCCGACTGGTTGTAGGTCGACATAACGTGTAGTGACCTGATAATCGATGTGGATCGTCAGGGGATCCAGCATTCGTGGCGCGGTGACACACCTCGAAGGACGTGCCAAATATACTGAGCTTGACGAAGGACATGGTCAAAGATCGGAGAGGAGGAGGGCAATGAAGCTCAGATGATGGCTGCCATCCAAATCAGCCTAATTTCCGTCGGCGTGTCTGAGGTCCCTGGCTCATATATTGACCGCCCCTCCGCCGCCGTCGCTCGCACACTTGAACGTCTCCACGCCCACGTCGTGGCTTTCTCAGGCTCAGCATTGCCGATTCTCCCCGCTCTTCTGTTCGTTCCTCCATGTCATTCATTCGCGCTGCCACCTTGGCCCGCTCAGCGGTATGTTTCCTGCTCCCTGTACTCTCACGCGTACCCACTCAGAGTATTTCGCAGGCCAGATTATACTCGACAGAAGCACCCGTGACCAAAAAGTCGGGGCTGTCTAAATACCTTGTGCCCGTCGGCGGTGTTTTGGGTGGTTCAAGTTGGCTTCTCTACGAATATTACTTCAAAGGCGACGCAGCAGAGCAAGCGAAGCCAAACAAGATATTGACCAGTCCTCTTGACCCCAAAAACTTTGTCGACATCAAGCTCAAGCGGGTCGAGCCCTACAACCACAATACATCCAAGTGAGCCCCACCTTGACACCCTACCAGCCTCCGGGTACCCACGCGTGACATCACAGATTCGTTTTTGATTTGGGCGAGGGAAAGGCTTCCCTCCTCCCAGTAGCCTCTTGTGTATACATCAAGGCAGAGGATTTCAAGGATGCCAACGGAAAGCCCATGGCCCGGCCCTATACCCCCATTTCTGCCTCAGACTTGGAAGGGGAGCTGACTTTTATCATTAAAAAGTATGAAACCGGCAACGTCTCCAAATATATCCATTCCCTCAAACCCGGTGACCAACTTGCCGTCAAAGGACCTCTTCCGAAGTGGTCCTGGAAGAGTGATTCCCTCTTTACTTTTGTCTGACACATGTTTTAATCCCTCTACAGTGAATGAGTTAGATGAGGTCGGCCTCGTTGGTGGAGGCAGCGGCATGTGAGTCCAAAGACAGCAAGGAGGACTCCAGCGCATTAAGTGTGACCCCAAGCGCGCCTCTATACCAGGTTTTGCAGCACGCGCTTGCAGACAAGACCAACAAGACCAAGTTCAAGCTGATCTTTGCAAACGTGACTGAGACTGATATCCTTCTTCGAGAAGAGTTTGATGCGATGAAGAAGAAACACCCCAACAACTTTGATGTTGTCTATGTGCTGGACAAGCCTCCTGCGAACTGGCAGGGTGATTAAATATTATCCTTCCAGCTCTCGGGATGATACTCATCGTGTACAGGACCAAGCGGATATGTCAATGCTGATCTCATCAAACAACATTTTGGCTCTCCTTCTCTTGGCGACAAGGTGAAGATCTTTGTCTGCGGTGAGTAGTCCTGCCTTGAACCGGGTGGACGGAATTGACGGACATCATAGGCCCTCCTCCACAGGTCCTTTCGCTTGCTGGTAAAAAGGACGGCCCTTACAAACAGGGAGAGCTGAGTGGGATTCTGAAGGAACTTGGATACACCGCTGACCAGGTTGGTTCTCTGCGCTGGTTATGTCACTCATTAATGTGTTTTATTAGGTCTACAAGTTCTAGAATGATCGCGGGAAGTAGAAGTACGTTGTAGATTACATAAGCAATGCTACTATAGTGACGCGTGCTTCTGATCAAGAGTTGCAATCGACGAGTGTCTCATCTCATCCAATCTCTCTCCTTACACGATGACACAGAATGATCCAAACCAGCCCGCTCGTCGATTACCCTCGCCACATCAACCTACCCCATCCGGAAGTGCATCCAAGGCACCGACTACCGTTCCAACCACAAGCTTCTATGCATCAAAGCCACCCCCGCTCCCGTCCCGCGAAAACGTCGGCTCAGCTCATACAAAGGTCATTCAGCCAGGCTCACCTCCTCCAGTGTACGGTGCGTCGGATGGCAGTCCCTTTCGCGAGCCGCAGCTTGTTGAGGAGGCGCCCGTCATCAACGATCCCGTGCCCGGCCTCTTGCCAGCCGAAGACAATTCCAATGCATGGGGTCAGGTCAGTAATTGGGCGGGGACTCAACCAACGTGGCCCACATCGACGGATACGTGGAATACGGAGCCGACGCATTGGGATGGCGCCGCTGCTTGGGCGAATGCTTACGGTGGCACTTCGCTACAAGGACAAGGCCCCATCATCGATGGTCGGGACAAGTTTGAAGAGGAACATTGGTGGGACGCTTCCATCCGCGATCTACACAAGCGACCGGGTCAAGGTGTATTGCCGCCGTACTTGGCCGACCTCTTGCATAATCCCGATCACTCCTTGTTCTCCGTCAGCGTCGACCCGCCCGATATGAAGCCTCATGCTCCTACCTCTCCGGAGAGCAACGATATCAGTCCATCGTTCCAGCCCCCCTCTGTAGACGACCTTACATACTCCATACCCCATCCAAACGCGTACTATTGCAGGAAGCATAATGGTTGGGTCCTTCTCCAATGGAAGTCTTCGACGATGATGCCTCCTCTGGCTAAATCATTCGTTCTCGATCCGCATGCCCCCTTCCCTGACCTTTCCCGCCGCAAGCGGACCACGTCGTGCGTCGGCGAGGGAGAGCAGCCTTTTGGTCAAGCAAACTTGACCCACCACTTCCATCGCTACGAAAGGGCTGTAGACTCTCTCAAACTCGATCCAGCCTTTCGCCGCTCAGAATGGGAAATGTCCATTCAAAAAAAATTACAACGGCGGAAAGTGTCATCGCTCAACCTGGACGCAATCTCGCTAGATCAACCCACAGATGATGTCATGGAAGACTCCGTTCCTGAGGAGGAAGGTGACTTGTTGGACCTCTATGTCTGCTGTCAATGCTCGCTGTATTGCATTGTCTCCGAAGTCATTCCCGGTGTTATACCCGCCAAGTACCTCGAGGAGTTCACGCGAGAGAGATGGGATAGCCCGATCCCTGGTCGCAATCGAGAAGAATCCGTTGTCTCGGGGCTGGAAACCTTCCTTCTGTAGGTTCAGCATTCCATGCTGCATTCAGAAGGTACTCATCTAGTCGTAGCATCGTTGAGAACAAACTCTGGAGGGGAGAAAGTCGAGGCATAACTATCTCTCGGCCTGTATTCCGGCGAAAGATCGGGTGGTCATCTATAGTGTGAGGACAAATTCAACTGCCTCTTGAATCCACTAATCCGATCCACGCGTACAGTCGCTCCATCTTTGATCACATGGGTTTCGTCATTGCTGAAACAATCACACCGGCTGGCGAGCGGGATACATCTATCACACCTCCTGATACGGATCCAAGTACTGTGGATGGCCGCCAGAATGAGAGAAAACTCCTCCGCTTCTGGGTGGAGACGAGTGCTTGGTTGCTCGATTACCAACGCCGATGCAGTACGTGCTTTCGAAATTTGTTTGGACTTCGCCCCAACATCTTTGTAGGCAATGCGCTTAAGCAGTATACTTGTGCCAAAGTATGGGTGAAGCTGGATTCTGTCCGTGAGATGTATCAGATGGGTGTAGGCGCCCATCCCGATCAGAGTATGTTTCGTCTTGTTCTTTTCCGACCATACGTTGCTCACTGGGACGTATAGTTCAAAGATTGTCTAGGTTACCTGCGTTTGTAGAATACGAGCCCGTCCAGCTTGCTGTAAGGGCACTGGGGTTGACTCCCGTGACATACTCGTCCGGTGGGTCTATTCCCTCCTGATCTGGCTTATGCTGAATCGATCTACTACAGAACTCCTGGCATTTGCATACCTTGCGCAATGTAGATGCGATCCTAGGCAAACATCGCATTATTTCACGCAATTTTATAGTGTTATCCAAGCTATCCAAGCATTTGGCGATATTCCCTCCCAGGAGCTTCAGAACCTTGTTTTACAAGAGCGCACCAGGGACCGGTATACTGAAGAGGATCGTCTCGGTGCCCTGAAAGTCCTCGGCTTCGGAAAGGACAACTTGCTGCGCGTAGATTACGAGGATGACATCGACGAGGACTTCTTGGTTTTTGCTTGGAAAGACTGCATAAAGAGAGCCTGGAGGGATCCCAAGGACGGAGCACAGCGATTCAGAGATGCCAACGACGCGTTCAGAATCGTGGCAGAATCAAGAGGTAGCGTGAACCTACGGAAAATGTGGGAGGATTCCTCGAGGGATAGTATGGACCCGAGTCGGGCGTATACCATTCTAGAAGTTCCTCCGGAGACGGATGATGGGATGCTGATGACCGTGTTCATGATGCGGGTATGTTCCAACGCTTGATTACTCTATCGTTCCCTCACACAGGGTTCGTCAGTTGGAAGAGCAGCCTCATCAAGCTGATCGTATGAGGGAGGCTCTGCTTACCCTCGCAGAGGCCAGAGATAGCCCTCGATTACGGGCATTCCTGGAATCCGGGCAAGACCGTGAGTGTCCACCTGATAGGATGCGAACCGAGTTCTCACATCACGGTTAGCGGGTGAGCTAGCACCGACGACACGGCATGACTTCCCAAGAGGGCTGAACCAGCTGGGAAACACCTGTTACTTGAATTCGCTCTTGCAGTACTTTTATACGATCAGGGAGCTTCGGGATGCTGTTGCACCACTGGCAAAGACGAGTGTCAAGGCACTGGAGGACGAGAAATACTCGGATGACGATCTCAAGAGACATCGCGTTGGTGGACGGTTGGTCACGAGACGGGAGATTTTCCGGTCAAAGAAATGTAGGTTTGTCCATGACTGGAGACAGCAGTGCACGTTTTGACAAGAGCTTCAGTTGTCAATCAGCTCGCCAACTTGTTCTGGAAGCTTGAGCACTCTGATGAGGCTTCTGTAACGCCTACGATGGACCTTGCCAAGCTTGCTCTCGTAACCTCGCGAGATGAAGAAGACGAAGAGGCTGAAAGCAGAGGAACGGACTCTTCCAACGATACTGACGCTACGCTCGTGGAGGATTCGCAGTCGCTTGGCCGGCTTGCCACGGTTGACTCGGCTGACACCGTGCTTGGAAAACGAGCTCGGGATGACAACGCGATGGATATCGACGAGATCGCATCACCGAAGTCACCTGCGTCAGAGTCCGAAAAGAACGGGTACGTGATGGTCTCGAATCCATCGTCACCTCGTAGATCGAAGTCGCCTCGTCTTGATGCGGCGAGTAGTTCAAGCTCGTCTTCCAAATCCATCTCCTCAAAAGAGTCGACTATAAGGAGTCCTGGTCAACCGAGTGAGGAAGATGTACTCAAGAAGCCGTCTTTACTTGAGAGGAAAACGACGTCAGATTCTGTGATGCTCTTTGGTAAGTCTTTATGCAAGTTTCTGAGGAACACAGACATATCCTTTCCAGGCAAACAGCACGACGTATCCGAGTGCATGGATAACTGCATGTTCCAGATCGAGATCGCTTTACTTAACTTTGGCGGCTTGGGCGAGTTACAAGAAAAGGGCAGCGTCGTCAAAAAGTTGTATTTATTCCTTTGTTGTCCTTCTAGGTGTCACCCTGACAGCACTTGTTAGGCTCTTCTACGGCAAGCTCAGACAACGCCTGACCCCAGATCAGCGAAAGTCTCGGGCTTCGGTGACGGAAAAGCAAGATCTCTTTTCACATCTACCTGTGAACGTCGCCGATAGCGGGATCGATATTTATGACGGGTTAAGTCGGTATTTTGACGATCTAGTCGATTACGAGGGCGGCAAGGCGAGAATGGAGGTTTCACTTGTTGAACTTCCTCCCTTGTTGCAGATCCAGCTGCAGGTGCGCACGACCTTTCTTTTGCTGGGTGATAGAGTTACGAACTCGTCGCAGCGCGTGCAATTCAATCGAGAAACGTTGCAACCGTACAAGTCCCAAGCGTACGTCAAGTTTGGTGAGACGATCTACATGGATCGTTTCCTCGACTCCGTGGAGCCGCAAAAGAAGGCAAAGTCTAAACGCATACAGACTGTGCTGGCCTCGAAGAGGGAACGTCTACGTTTGCTCACTGAAAACAAGGTGCGCGTGAAATCTTCACGGACATCTGGTGTGCCACTAATTGGATGTATGTGTATAGCATGCACCGTTCGGCACCTGCCTTGATGGCACGCTCAACTTCCTCACTAAACAATCGAGTATCGTGCTACCCCAACTCGACGGCGAACTCGTGGCTCAATTGAATGACGAACAAAATGTCGTCAAGGCGGACGTGGAAGCGATTCGCAACGATATCGTGAAGCTGAAGGAAGAATTGGAGGAGCTGTGGAAGGACGACACGACGTTCGCTTATGAGCTCACTTCGGTCTTTATTCACCGGGGCTCGTCGCCATCGTTTGGGCACTACTTTTTCTACTCTCGGGATCTGCCAGATAAAGCGGACGAGTGGTTCAAGTATAATGATTCAAGCGTCACGGAGGTACAAAAAGGCGAGGTGCTCGAGGATACCACGGGATCGACAGCGAACCCATATCTGGTGCGTTCTGCCCGTCGACCTCGTAATGCAGACGTTTCACCAACTACAATCATAGCTGGTGTTCGCTCGTAAGGGCTCTGATGTCGTACACACTGTCAAGCGAATTACTGTGGAAGACTCGAAGCCATGATGCACATTGGACATTCTTGGCGGAAGTAATCCCCCCTGCCATGTCACACGCATTGACATTAGTTGTGATGGACTTTTTTTCTAGTTTCTGGGTAAAATCATGCTCTATAATGTGACGCTGTCGATGTAGATTAGTCACCGTGCGATGGAACGATATGAATGACTAACTTGATGATTGCTCTGAAGGTGGACGCTTAGATTGCGCATCGGAGGGCGGTGCTGCGCGGGCAGCTTCCTGCGAATTATCGGCGTCCTTTGGCTCGAGGCTTGTTAGCAAGTCATCGAGCGTGCCCAGGATATCATCCAGTCTGGCCTCCACTCCGCTGGCGACTGTATGGGCGCTATCTAGTCGTGCCAACAATTCGGTGTCGTCTGCGGTGATCTCCTCGCTTTCCAGCACGAGAGAAGCCAACATCCTGACATCGAGCTCAACGTCAACGAGGGCTTCCGCCGCAGGTCGCCCACTGAACGATGCGCTGCCAAGGCTGCTGTGGAGGTCGTCGAAAGACATGGCTTGAACTGAACTTGGTCGATAACACGCGGAGTAGTAAAACAAAGTGTGACGGCATCTCGGCAGAGTGATACAACGACAACTTCATCCTCCATGAGCTCGCAAGCGGAGTGCGTCCAGAAACTGCTGGCTTCGTTTCCTCCGCATCCGTTTGACCAGAAGACCCTGGACGACAAAGTCTCGCAGGAGATACAACAGTTTCGGAGTGCGTCTTCGCAGGAGAACGTGCGGAGTCGATGGGAACTCGTTCTCAGAAAAGAGGTGTTTGCGTTGGCGGTACGTTCCTATTGTACTTGTTGTGGGGTGTCGGGCTGTAAATGTGTTCATTCTAGGCGACGGAGGGGAAAGCTCTGGACGACAAGAGCGCGGACTATTATGCCGGCTTGCAAGACCGACTCGATCTCGTCCTCACATTCACCGAGCAAGGTTGGCGCGTTACCTGAACGAATCGAGACATACGATATTTTCTGACACGCATATACGCACATTCGCAAACACAGACGCGTGCGAGGCTGCCTTCCCGTTTACAGTGCTTCAAGACCTACTGGAAACACAGACGATCGCGTCATGCTCTCATATCTTTTCATGGATCGAGGCGCAGGCATCGCGACTGACGCAGGGCATGGTCCCGCAAAAGGGCAAGGCGCTCATATTGCTTCGGATGCTCAATGACCTGCTGCGACGGCTATCCAAGACGGGCTCGACGACGATGTTTTGCGGGCGGATATTGACTTTTCTTAGTGGCGTTTTCCCTCTTGGGGAGCGAAGTGGCGTCAACTTGCGAGGAGAGTATGGGCCCGTGTGGGAAGGCACTGTGGACCTCGGTCATGGCGACGTCGAGACCAAGGATGAGTCGTCGAAGCCGCCCGCTCAAGATGACAAGATGGAGGTCGAAGACGAACAGGGGAAGCAGTCGAGGGTCGACAAGGACGGTATGCTTTGCTTTACGTTTGATGTCAACTTCGGTGCCCAAACGCTCGTCTTGTCAAGATTTCTACAAAACATTCTGGTCTGTTCAGTTGCCATTCTCGCGGCCGCCCGTCTTTGCTACTCCAGGTGCCTTCAACGATTTTAAACAGGCCGTCGAGAAAGTTTTGCCTGTCATCAAGGAGGCGACGACGAAAGAGCGCGCCATGATGGGGAATAGAGCGTTGGCTGGTCACCACCCAGGGCCTCTGAAACGCAAGCGCGATGCTGAATCCGGGGAGGAGACCAACACCAGCGATTACTTCTTTGCAAAATTCCTCACAAGCCCAGACCTTTTGAGTCTCGAAGTCCGTCAATTCATCTCTCGAAGGCCAGTTCACATGCTCATCCATCTAGATTGCGGACACGCATTTCAGACGTCAAATTCTATTCCAACTTCTCATTCTCCTCAACCACCTGCTATCGTTCACGAAGTCAGCCAAGGCTGCGTGGGCAACTCCGCGTAACCGGTCTCTCCAGATGGACTTTACACTTGAACCCGCAGATGCGCAGTGGGTTCAGGATACGATTGTCAGAGCGACCGCAGAACTCCGTTCCACTGCTCCAAATGGCCCAGCCTTTGCAGACACGGTCAGCATCATCTTTGAACGGGAGAAGAACTGGGTGAAGTGGAAGAATGATCTGTGTGCGCCGTTTGACCGTGAGCCGTGGAGTGCAGAGGTGGACGGGAAGAAAGTTGGACTGGAGGAGGCGACGAAGGAGTTGCGTGCAAAGAGAAGAGAGGAGCCAGGGGAATGGCAATGGAGTCACGGCTCTCAGCCGCTCACAGAGATTTGGGAAATGGGATACAGAGACCTCCCTGATCTCCAAAATCCTTTCCAGTTGAGCATGGTCCCTTTTTGCTCAAGGACTATGCGACTGACTGGTATGCTAGGGCGGGCGACGTCAAAGACTTTGTCAAAAAGATCAAGCAAGAGGATGCTCGAATCGAGATGCGGAAGAAGACGCTGGCAAGGAACGCAGAACGAATAGCTCAAGCTCGTGCCAAAGCCGCTGCTCAAGCTCCTCCTACAATGGAAGCACCAACTCCATCACAGGATGTACTGATGATCAGCGCAGAGCCTGTCAAAGCAGAACCTTCTATTTCCCCATCTGTTCAAGCTGCTGCTGGATCTCCGCTACATCCCTCACTTCCTCCTAAACCGGGGACGAGTATACCAGCAAAATTACCTGGGACTGAGGGTCCTTCCAACGCCCCAGCCGTGGTGGCGCCACCACCGGCCCCTGCAGCAACGACCCCAGCTTTGGCACCGGCACCGGCACCGGCTCCGCCTCCTGACGAGCAAATCCTGAAACTCGAAGATGTAAGCACGGACCTTTTTTTTCGCGTTCCGAGTGTTCTAGCTGACACATGGGGCAGAACAAACAACGGTGGTCGTGGCTGGCCCTGCGAACAGCACGGGATCAATACCTCCAACATTTCGGGAGGATCGGGACGGGTGACCTGCTTCTCCTTGCACAAGAGATCGAAGCGGAGAAGGAGAAGGAGAAGGAACGAGAGCGAGACAAGGAAAAGGAGAGGGCGCAAAAGACGGACGAAGGTGGGACGCACAACGGCAACTCTGGTGGGGAGTCAGCCCCTGTGGCCGAGGAGAAGAAAGTGGATGCCACCGCGGACGCTGCGAGCAACAAGGATGGCGAGGGCGATGTGAAGATGGAGGATCGGTGATCGGCATCTAATCAGTCTAGTTCTTTTGTTTTTCCCGAGCGATCTGGAAACATACTAAAGCTCAAGGTCTCGCGTACGCCATACGCTTTCCTGCTGGTCAGAGTGGGCACAAAAGGTTGCAGGCTTTTTTATTCTTGTCGATAGTATCCATAACAACATAAGCGGTGGCTTTTTGTCGGTAAGCGTACCACCGAAACTAAAACGATTCAGAGGATATCGTTGCAAGGCAGTCTCGCAATTATTGGTACAGTAGTACATGTCAACCACAAGAGCTGTACTGCACCGCAACACGTCGAAAGTCCGTTATCATTGTGAATTATTTGTAGCGTTCCCGGTCCGCAGCCGAAGTACGATCGCATGTTTTCAATAAATAAATGGCAGCGAACCGGGCTTGGCGATCTGATCATCAATTCTCACCAACTCTGACTGACAGCGACCGCGTTCAACTCCGAGCAATAATGTCCACCGAGAATGGTCTACGAGTGCGTCGGCCGCCCTTGCGACTGCAGCCCAACAGCTGACGACCTTGCCTGTAGCGTGTCCTGGTCACCGGCGGAGCGGGCTACATAGGTAAGCACTCTGTTTTTTTTTTCTCCACCAAGCAGAAATTTTCGGTTCCTCCGAGTTTTGAGCTCACCAACCCTTCAGGCTCCCATGTCGTCTTCGCGCTGCTGCAGACAAGAAGATACAAAGTGATCACCATTGATAACCACCACAATTCGCTCCCCGCTGCGTTAACACGTGTTGCGCAACTCGCTCGGGATGCACTACCCGAGAATGCGACGGACGCGGACAAGGAGAGCGCAGAGCTCGACACCTTCGAGTGTGACTTGACGCGTCCTGAGCAAGTCAGAGCCGTCTTTGAGAAGTATGGCAAGGGCGGCATTTGGGGCGTCATCCACATCGCGGTGCGTGTTCAGGACAGCCATGCAAAAACGTACATTGACACTTTTACGTAGGCTTACAAGGCGGTTGGCGAGTCGGTCGAAATTCCCTTGACTTACTATGCCAACAACGTCGCTGCAACCATCTCACTCTTGCAAATCATGTCGGACTATAATTGTACCCGAATTGTCTACTCCTCATCTGCGACCGTGTACGGGACACCGCCGACCATCCCAATTCCCGAAACAACACGCCTGCAGGCCGATAGCCCCTACGGCAGGAGTAAGGTGATGTCGGAAACGATTATCAACGATCTATGTCATGGTAGGTCATGATTTATCTGGATGCAATACCACGCTTGCCCACTGGCGCAGCCGAATTCCAGCGTTGGCGGGCCATTTCCCTCCGTTACTTCAAGTAAGTACATTTTTCATCCCAAAGTCCGTTCATCGTTGAGTTCGGTGAAGCCCTGCCGGTGCCCATCCTTCTGGATTGATCGGGGAAGATCCCCGTGGTCGACCTGGGAACCTCCTTCCTCTGTTGGCTCAAATGGCGGTAGGACGGGTGGACGCTTCGACGCTCAAAGTGTTTGGAAACGACTATCCTACTCCGTAAGTCAAATGCAACGGCATCTGCACCAGTTTGCTGACCAATTTAGGGACGGCACGTGTGTGCGGGACTACCTCCATGTGCTCGACCTCGCATCTGGGCACTTGCTTGCCCTCGATTCGCTGGCTCCAGACTCTAAAGTTTTTGATAACTGCCCCGACGAAGCTCGCTACAAGGCCTACAACCTTGGCAAAGGCCGCGGGATGAGCGTTCTCCAGATCGTCGAAGCCATGAGGGAAGCTACCGGATTTGATTTCAAGTATGAGGTCATCGGCAGACGGTGCGTGGCAGCATGTTTGTTTGTTCAATTGGTCCCGGAGCTGAATATATCCGATGTGGCAGACGTGGAGACGTGCCGGACCTGACTGCGAACCCGATCCTGGCGGAGAAGGAGCTTGGTTTTACTGCGCCGCAGACGCTGGAGGTGATGTGCAGGGACCTGTGGAACTGGCAGAGTAAAAACCCGCAGGGATACGAAACGGAGCGGTGAGACATGGGAGGGATGATAGAGCTATCTACATGTACCTAATCACCTCTAATCGAAACAACCCTGAGTGGAGCGGATATTGACACATGAACACCTTGTCCCGACCCCGGGCCGGGCTGTGGAGAGCTTCGATTTAAGTTTAGATAAGCGAGCAGGTTTACTCGCGTCCGGTCGTAACTCGAACCATCATCTTCAACACGGCGATCTGCCCTTTACACCATGGTATGCGCTTTCGGACCAGGATGTTCAGAAACTCATTACATCGACAGCCTTCATCACCTTGGGAAGTTCGCATGTCCTCCTCCCATAAGGTCGCATACTATTTCAACACCGAAACCAAAGTTTCAACATGGGAAGCACCGCCATTATCCGAAGACGAATTACGCGACCTTCCCGGCGCACAATTTCTGAAGCAACCCACGCAGATCAGGGCAAGCCACCTGCTGATCAAGCACAAGGAGAGTCGACGTCCGTCGAGCTGGAAAGAAGTGCGTGATGTCTCGCATGATATCTCCTCGGCGATTACCGTTTCCCGACTCGTTCTGCCCCCTAGTCAACGATCACTCGAAGCAAGGACGAAGCGATTACCATCCTGCGAAAGCACCAAGCCGAGATCGACGGCGCCTCAAACAAGTCGGACAAGTTTGGCGAGCTCGCAGAGGTGCACTCGGACTGTTCCTCGCACGACAAGAACGGCGATCTCGGAAAGTTTGCTCATGGCCAGATGCAGAAGCCGTTTGAGGAAGCTGCCTTTGCGCTGAAAGTAGGAGAGATCAGTGATATCGTGAGCACGGACAGTGGCGTTCATATCATCATGAGAACGGAGTAGTAGAGTTGAGGCGATTGTGCGGATGGCTGTTGTACGTGTACCTTGATCCCCCTTTGCTTACGAAGAAGCTAGGGTACACGATCATGTATGATATACCACTGACGTTGAGTGACGAGTTGTGTAAAAATTGGCAGCTTGGGAGTGTTGCAAGGCCAATTACCAGTTTCGGTGGCGGAGCGATCATATAACGTTAGATCAGCTCTGGTATTATTATTGTCTCTGAGATGCTGCTAAGGAAGATATCGAGGAAATCAAGCCGGGCTGAAGTTACAGTTACTGTCAATGACGTAATTACAGATTTCCGAGCCTTTCTCACGTCCGCATTTTTTACCTGAGCCCTGTGAAGATGTTGATGAGATGGCTCATGCAGCTTGTCTGGTCAGAGTGCGCGGCGCCCCGGACTAAGGCAGCTGCTTGAGTAACGATACAACAAATATAATACTCCCGATCAGACAAATCTGGTCCCAACCTTTATCATCGGAAACGATGTCCACCGATATCTTGTGGCGACCCGACACTAATCCACCCAAGCCAGCGCTCTTACCAGGCGATGTGTACAGACCAGACATCCTTGATGTAATCGAGGGAACGATCGAATCTCTCCGCCCCCAGTTGAGGGAGCTGAGCGACAAGATACACGGTGAGGTCCCTCGCCGTGACATTTCTGTCTCTGCGACTGATCTACTGATCTAACCATCTTCTGCGCTGCTGCCACTGATCATCACTAGCTCATCCCGAGTTGAAGTTCGAAGAACGGTGATAATTTCGCCCGGGTACGCAGCGACGTGATGCTGAATCCCCGCCTTTTTCTAGTTATGCACACGCTGCGTATACAGAGTTCATGGAAGCGCAAGGA
>JBBPOM010000771.1:0-18519 GCA_038091455.1 Leccinum uliginosum | reverse complement strand
TGATGTGCTCCAGACTCGGAGTCGATGAGTAGGAGTGATCGGGATCGTTTGCACGCCGTGTAAGCTCAAGGTACTAAGAAATGACGACGGCTACCTTTGGTCGAATGAAAATTAAACTCCCATTCCGCCGTGCGAGTTCCTACGCCTGGAAGTTGTGAGATTGGCAAAACTTGATAAAGACACGTTAACGAGGTCACAGGAGTCGGATTAATGTATGTACAGTATGTATTTATTTGGTGTGGACAAATGGAATCCCGTGATCTGAATTACATTTAGTTAGAATTTTCCTGCGGGTCCGTTTGCAGGGAACTCTGGACGAATTCACGCGAGAAAACCCTCCCCCACTTACGTGGGAGTCGGGGAGGGCCTCACGTTCAGATACTGAATCCCTGCTCCAAGGAGCAAAAATCTGCACAAGAACAAAGGCGGTGCCAGGTATTATGCCCTTGCGTCCGATCCTGCGTCATCGTTACGGGGTTCGACTTGTTAGACACCACAATCGGAAGTTCCCGGCCTCGATACCGATTCTGCCCAATGCTATATCTCATGATCCAACCGTTCGTAAACCGGCCAAACAATGCGCCAAGTATAACAGCGATCTGATACCAGGCGTCAGTTCGATGACCCCGTGCGATGCTAATCCTGCCAGTTGGCACCGACAATCGGAGTGGCATACGCGCCAGCGACGAAATAACATTTGTACCCAAATCCAACTGGCTGACTCGGAGGTGCCAAGAAATACTGACCTGCCAGACATTAATAATCTGCACATCGACCTCCGATCGACGCCGGAGCACCCACGTTCATTCCGATACCAAATCCACTGAAGACGGCGACTAACTAAAGATGAAAGTATGTTGAGCCCACAAAATCAATTCACCCACACATGACCTACCTCGAACATGACCACAAAGACGGACTGCGGTCGCCAGACCACATTGAATCAGGCTGGTCATGCATACCTCGTTTTTTTTCTTTCGCGCTCGCGTGAATTAAATTAATTAATATTTTTGTAACACACTTTATCACGTGACGTTTACCGTAACTGTCTGATTCAGAAGTCTACCTTACGAGTCGTAGAACGTCCCCGCCGCAGTCAAAGAGGTTACGGCTGTTGGCCCATCCGCAAAAAACAAACGAATGTCTGTTACGTACTTTTTTTCTTTCATACATATATTTTGTCTCGTGCCTTCCTTGGACCAAAGAATGAACGACGTTTGCAACTTCTGCAAAAGAAGTCTGACCCTCGAAATAACTCGGCTTGTGCCTGACTCGCGCTGCCACTTAGTAGGTGCAATGAACCATGTCGTACTCTTCGCATTCCTGAGATGCTGACGCGATCCACAACCCGAGCTAAACCCTTTCCATGAGTGCTTACAAAAACCTTGGAGCATTCTGACAGATGCGGTCTCTGACTCGGTATATCACCCCCCACGGACGAGGAGGCGACGTTGCCGTTCAGCCTGTCCTCGCCTCCGCTCAGCATACCCACCTCTGTCCCATCTGAACCTGCTCATAAATCGCTGCATATACAAAACGATCTGCACATCATCATGTTCACGGAAACCTGCTGTACGACTTGGTGGTGCATAGTGAAATGAAATTATCATCTTGTTCTTTGTGTTCAGGTATTCTAATATGCTAGATTCTGGCCCCTGGCCCCACCCTTTCTTTCAAACTGTTTTGCTTGTAGCCGTCTTTCTTTTGTCGCTTCTTTAATTGCTGGATTGTACTACTTCGACGAACATTGTTGCACTACAGTAGCAGTATGATGCAGTTTTTATTATTTAACTTTTGTAGCGTCTGGTTGAAATCGACGATATTTATTACTCGGAGTCCCGATATCGCTCCGAAACGAAAAATCGACGTAGCGTGTGACTATTTCTTTTGCAAACCAAGATGTATATAAACAAGTCCGCGCTCGAGGCTCCTGGCAGGACTTGTTCTAAATTTCCCTCTGCCTCCAACCCCACATCCCAATAACGTTCATGTGTGGATTTTGACAAATAGTTCTGTGGTCAGATGATTCCCGTGACACTACCCCCTAATACATGCGTATGCGGCCGCATTTTTCAGAGCACTGGGGCACTCACAAAGCATGAAAAAACTTGTCAAAGGGGTACAAAGCGCCTGGCCGATGCTTTGGAAAGAGCAAAGGAAATTTACCAGCGCAAGAAACGCCGTCGCTCACCCGAACCTCGTCACAGCGAAGGTCATATGACGAATGACCAAAGTGATGTCGACGGCGATTCTACCGCTGAGCCTGAGGGTGGATCTCGTCGGGATGTTGCTATTCAGCCAGTGAGTATTATTCCGGTGTCGATGACTCGTCCTTAGGTCTTGTAAGGATCCACGAACAGTAAACTCCAACGACACACAGGACGATGATGAGCCCCTTGCAAAACGGCGAAATCGACGACTGAATCGTCAACTACCTGTGAGATATAGGGACGTACTTCCCGAGCCCCCGATACCACTTCCACCTCGAGGGGATGCCTCAGACAGCGTCGCCTCTGCTGTAACTCCGGGTTCAGTTTCTACTTTGCTACCTTCCATCCGTGCTCAGATCCGATGCGCCCGCGACTCCGTCGTCCAGATGGTCAAGACAAACCTCAATAAATTCGGCCTGTATCGCATATATAGTGTGCCACCCACTTCCACCCACGACCCACATAATCCTTCTAACGTACAACGGCCGCCTGCAAATCCTGCTTCACCTCCCTCCTCCCTTGACGCGGCAGATCCGTATCATCCATACCCGAACAAAACCTCTTTCCAGTTAGGCCAGTGGTATTGGAATCAGGGTGCGCAGAAGTCGAAAGAGAGCTTCAGGCAACTCTTGGAGGTTATCAACGATGAATCCTTTCGGCCGGAGGATGTGAAGTCGACGAACTGGAAGGCGATTGACCGCGAGCTTGGAGGGACTGAGGAGGAATGGTTAGATGCAGATGGTGAGGACGAGGAATGGCACAAAAGCACCGTTTGCATATCCGTCCCTTTCCACAGCCGCTGCCTGAATCCCGGGCCAAAAGACTATCACACTATCTTCTATCATCGGAGCCTCGTCTCTGTCATTCGAGAAAAAATTTTAGACCCCCACCATCACAGTCTGTTCCACTACGATCCGTACGAGCTCAGATGGCAACCCGCTCACAAAGACCAAGAAACCCGAGTCTACGGCGACCTCTTTTCTTCTGAGGCTTTCCTCAAGGCCCATCGAGAGCTGCAGGCTTCGCCGCCAGAGCCCAACTGTGACTTGCCTCGAGTGGTCATTGGACTTATGTTCGCATCTGACGCGACCCAGCTCACCACCTTTGGCAGTGCCAAGCTTTGGCCGTTATATCTATTTTTCGGTAACGAATCTAAATATTTTCGAAGCCAACCCTCTAACAACCTGTGCACCCACGTCGCATACTTTGAGTCGGTGAGTTCATCCTGTACGTCGAGTGTCGAAAACCTATGTACCGATTGCAACAGCTTCCAGACAACTTTAAAGACTTTGTCATGGAACACGCGGGGGACAAGTGTCCGACTAATGGGTTCTTCGCGCATTGTCATCGGGAGTTATTCCACGAACAGTGGAAGACACTTTTGGACGAGCACTTTGTCCACATCTACAAGCACGGAATTGTCCTCACTTGCTGTGATGGAATCACACGTCGCTTTTATCCTAGGATCTTCACATATTCCGCGGATTACCCTGAAAAGTAAGTTTCCTGTTGTGTGTTTTGGTTGATCTAATCAGCGCCAGAGTTTTGATTGCATGCGTACGAAACCTCGGCAAATGTCTTTGCCCCCGTTGTTTGATCTCGAAGGACCGTGTAGATCTTGTAGGTTCTGAAATAGATTCGACAGAGAGGCTGCGTCTGGCCAGAGTGGACACTCTGGAGCGTCGCGAGAAGGTTTCAAGATGCAGAGACCTTATATATCAAAGAAAGTATGCAGTCAATTCTGCGGTGGTAGAAGACCTCTTACGGCCGGAGTCCTTAGTTCCAACGGTGGTAAGTTGTACATCTTCTTTTCGCTCCCCTGGAATTGACGTATGAAACTGCGACATTATAGAATGCATTTTCAGATAGATTAAGCCATCTCGGCTTCAATTTTTTCCTGATCCTTGTCGTCGACCTTCTCCACGAATTCGAACTCGGCGTTTGGAAGGCCGTCTTCATACATTTGCTGAGGATTCTGGACAGTCTGCCGAATAGCAAGATAGCCGAACTTGACCGACGGTAAGTGACGTTCGGATGTGTTCAGGCCAAAGTCCTGCGTATCTGACTCCATCAAGTTTTCGGCAAGTCCCCGTCTTCGGGCGAGACACGATCAGGAGGTTCTCCCGAAACACCTCCGAATTGAAGCAAATGGCTGCCCGTGACTACGAGGATATCTTACTTGTGAGGCAGTCTTCTGGAACATATAGTGAATGTCGCTCATCATTGGATCACATTCCCATTTCCAGTGTTCCATCCCGGCTTTCGAGGGATTGTTTCCGGAGCCTCACAACACTACTATTCAGCACTTGCTATGTTCTCTTGCCCAGTGGCACGCTTTCGCAAAGCTTCGGATCCACACGGACAATACACTCGATGTATTGGAGCAGGCGACGCAAGCACTGGGTGATCGCCTGCGTAATTTCGTCTCCGAAACTTGTCCGCTGTTCGCAACTAAAGAACTAAGCAGAGAAGCTGAAGCCCGCCATCGCCGTCACACTCGAGTACGACTGGCTGGCACCTCGACTGCGCAGCAAGGAGTTTCTGTCCGTCGACAGAAAACATTAAATTTACAAACATATAAGTTACACGCTTTGGGGGACTATGTCTCTCAGATTCGTCAATTGGGTACGACGGATTCATACTCCACACAGATGGTAAGTTATCAATGCGCTTTCACATTGAGCGATTGTCGAGCTGATGATTGCATCTGACCTACTAGGCGGAGCTGGAACACAAGACTGGGAAGAGAAGGTTTACTCGTACTAGTCGGAAGGCTTTTGTGCCTCAGCTCGTGCAAATAGAGCGCCGACAAGCACGAATTCGTGGTATTCACACCAGGACAGCCATCCTTGCGACTGCCGCCCAAGATCCCATCGCCAACACACCGGACAGCCACCATCACATTGGCCAGTCCCAAAATAATACCGTGAACGTTAATAGATTCGTAGACATCAACCGTGATGACGTCGCAACGAAGGTTGGTGCTCTGCTCTTTAACGATTTCTCTTTTTTCACTGACCATTTTTTCTCTAGGATTTTTTACTCAAGCTCAAGACTCACTTGTTACCTCGAGCCAGAACTGAGCATGAGGTGGAGTATTCCTCTCCGTCAGTTGCTGATCTTGAAGATGTTGGAGAGCGGCTCAACCAACTGAACTACGTGGTTCTGAAGGCGAATTGCATCTTCCGTCACTTCCTGTTACGGATTAACTATACGACATACGACGTGCGACGAAGTCAAGACACAATCAATCCCAACACCGACCACAAGGACGTGATGCTTATGTCAAGATCAATCGAACACCCATTCTCATATGCCAGGGTTCTTGGAATATTCCACGCCAACGTCATTTATGTAGGGCCTGGCTCCAAAGACTACAACGCACGCCGAATGGAGTTTCTATGGGTAAGATGGCTTGAGTTGATAAGGCCTGCCAAGGATGGCCTGACATTGGATACTCTTCGCTTTCTGCCCATGGTGAACCCCGGCGCGTTTGGTTTTGTGGACCCCGCTGATGTGCTTCGCGGGTGCCATCTGATCCCGGCATTTGAAAGGGGACATCTCCATCCCGATCGGACTGCAATGTCGCCCATTGCCAAGGATGGCGGTGACTGGAGAGAGTATTATGTGAACAGGTAAGACACTATCATCTTTGTAAAGCCTTTGCTCAGGTTGCCGAAGATTCGTAGATCGCGATATGGTTCTCCGATATCTTTGGGGCGAGGGGATAGGTCACATTTATGCACATTCTGACGACTACCATTGGGTGAACTACGTTATCCGCAGTCCAGAATCTGCCAGCTTGGTGGCCAGCGACTCACGCGACAGCGGTGGGATAGGCATCGACAAGGTTGGGGATGCGGGGAATGGTGAGGATAGTGATGATGAATTCACATTGAAGGACCGGGAGGAACTTGACTGGGACGACGAGATGAGTGTACCTGGTGACATTGAGGAAGGGATGGAATCAGACGACTTAGGCAGCGATCCAGATTGGGTAGATAAATAGATCACCTACTCTCATTAGTCGGTAACAGTATGCCAATCGATACGCTGTTGAAAGTACCAACTGCTCAGCCACGGTTTGCAGATGTTCGACCGGCGGCCGCCAGACGAATGATTGCAGAGGAACTATTTACCAAACCAGTTGAAGGCGGAAATGTGCACGTTCATTGAAAAGACGTTCAACATCATGGTATACATACCATGATTTTGAGGGGATGACGTTACAAACACGCATGGCACTTGGGACTTGCTTCCCTAACGGTAAGATGGCGATTGTCACTAGACCTTGGGCCCGACCACCACTGGCAAGCGCGCCACCGTGGACACGGTCACTTTCAACTTGCGGAAGTCAATGAATGGATTGATCGATAGTTATCTCGTTCGCAGTACTTTCCGACGGAACGCAGAGATGATGAATGTCCATTGCACTTGAATTTCGTCGAGGACCAATCAGTACTAGGTAAACTGGAAGGTGTACTGCTTTGTATCGGGATCCCAATTCCAATATCCAGCGTCGTCAGATTCGTCTTCTATCTCTCTCGCCGGGATGCAAAAGGCTATGGTTACCTTTTAATTACATTATCAAGCTCCCACATAACTGTGATATCGGGAGAACGTACAATCTGGTATGCCTTGTTTGTTGGCTCCCTCTTCTGTCCCGAAGCGCTCATGAAACGTCTTCGGGGAATGACACCTGGTTTAATCTGAGGAAGATGCATACGTTCCTTGCCGGTATCCCTGTCACGAAACTGAAATTTCGTCACTCGGTAACTTGGACCAACTGCGTTTCTTTTACGTCGCGGGCGGCTCGTCTAGCGAGATTTGTTTGGTGCTTTTTCCTTCGCGTGTGCAAGATATGACCCTTCGTTGGTGTGGAAGGTGAGACACAGCCGATATTCGAGGGATCCAAGCGGTTGCGTAGGTCCTGTGGAGTTGTCAGGAGGCGTACGATTCAGACGCACATATGGGCACACAAAACGCGCCTGAGCGAGGTCGATGGTTTCCAAAGCAATAGTTCCTGAGGCACTCCCTTCTGTCGACGTTGGTTTCCGATGCGCCCGCGACGCCTCCGCCTCCAAACTTGGTTCTACATGACGCGTGAAAGATAAGATGAAGGTGTCAGTGCAAGTGCGCGCGAGCGAACCGAGTTACCTTGCTTGACCAATAAGTACAAATACCAACACAACATTGACAAACGTCGCGTTAGACACGAAACCGCTACTACTCACATGCTCACATACTCATAGTATATACTGTACATCGCTTTCCCGATGCGGCCCGACCCTGATCCTCGGAGAGGGGTGTCCCGGCGGACGAGCAAGCAGGCACGACCGCCCGAGCGTCCCACTTCGCACACAGAATGGCCGAAGCTTACCGGTTCATTTCCCGCACGTGAAGGGAATTCAATTGGTCGAAAAGATGCTGAAGCGTTTGACCGTTGGGACCGTTGGTATTGCACACGGTACGTCCAGTTTATGTACGCTCTTCTCATTTAGCTCTTCAAGCTGATCGTCCTCAGCCCTCCGAGCGATAATCCGAAAAGTGGAGACGACTTCGGTGTCACACTCCCGGCAACGTCTTCCGCGCGACCAGCTCGACTCTACTCGACGCCCTCAAAGAAGGCCAATGCCCCTGCGGCCGCCTTCGCCCAACTTCAGGTCCCACAGCCGGACAACTTTCGCTACACGACACGGAAGGACCCGTTGACGCAGGAGGGAACGTCTTTCGTCAACTACATGCGCGGATTTCTGCACCGCCGCGTTCCCTACACAATCTTACCTACCCCTCTCCCCGATCAGTCCAATGCCACCGTACTCAGCACTTATTTCTTCCCCGATTCACCCACACAGGACCAGCTCGCAGTCTGCCTCGGCTGAATCCCTTCTCGAGACGCAGATATACAACTCGTTCTTGGAGGCTTATAATGATATGGCGTCTGTAAAAGAACCACATGATAGAGCTCTCTGGGTCGAAGAGGCATGGTCGTTGTATGAGGCCATGGAAAGCGGGTCCGAAAGTATCCACCCGACAGCTCAGACCTATGCAATCATGCTTCTTCAAGTTGCTCGGTCAAGGTAACGAGTAGATTGTGTAACCTGAATACTCCGTCTCTGACTATTCCCCCTGTAGACTCGATTCTGACCTTCATGAGTCGACCTCAGCGCCCAGTCCAGCCAAACCGCTCAGTAGACTCACGGCGCGCGAAATAACCATTCAAGATGTGATATCCGATCGCGTCTTTGCCTCGTCAGAGGAAGCTTCGGAAGTCATCCGCTTGCTATCCAAAGCTGCCATAGAGACGAACATGTCACGGGTCACTGCAGAGCTAGGACAAGTAGAGGCCAGGGGGACTGGTCGCATCGACCCGTTGAGCGACGTACCAAAGGTGATGCCAGTCAAGAAACTCGCGGTAAGTCCATTGTTCGTTGTCGCATTTCAACTCGACTGAACCTTTGACAGCAGACATCCTAAGGAGTGGTCGATGAAAATGGCAGTATCGTTCAATCGGCCCTGGTAGAAGAGATCCCATTCAATTTGGACAATGTACGCAAACATCTAACACAGTTCACCCTCGCGCGTCGAGTTTTACCTGAAGATGTCGCAGCCCGGCAAAAATTGCTGGGATCGTCTGAGATTACAGATATCATCGCTGCTGAGGGCAAGCAAACACGAGGTATGTCACATATTGACTCTCGTCATTCGGAAAACTGAATCTAACACGGCGTACAGGGGATATAATATAACAACGCGTTTGGGTCCATTTTTGTCGCTCGTAAAGCCTGAAGCGCTCTCGCTCATCACGATCCTCGAGGTGGTGCGGCTAAACAGCACTGGTGGTATTGCCGACGGTATGAAATTGGCTCGTGCTCCTTACTGTTGGGCGTGCTGTCGAAAACGAGGACAAGGCTCAGATGTGCAAGCGTAACGAAATTGCGATACCTTCGTTGCATCGCATCAGCGACCACATTCATTTCTCAGGTCTTGATTATCGAGATTTGCACGCACGGCGAGTTTCAGCGGCCAAGTACATCCAAGATAACGAGGAGTGGACGACAGAGTGGACCCAATTGTTGCGAGTGCGAGTGGGGAGTATATTAGTGGACTGTTTGGTGGACGTAGCAATTGTCGAACGTACGGCAGTCGACAAACGGACCGGCGAAGAATTGTAGGTGTACTTTTTACCTCTCTTGTATTCCTAGGGAATTGACAATGCATTCAGGAAAAGGGAATCGGCCTGCGTTCTACCACACATACGAATACGTTCGTGGTCAGAAACTGGGCGTCATCCGACTGAATCCAAGATAACGAGGAGTGGACGACAGAGTGGACTGAATCCTGTCGTCGCCGATCGACTTGCCAAGGATCCTCTGCGTGAAACCCTTCATTCCCGCCATCTTCCTATGCTTATCAAGCCCAAGCCATGGCTCGCTCCAGACCAGGGCGGGTACATCTACAACAAAAGTAGGCATTGTATCACGTCTCGCTGAACAGGCCCGCTGACAAAACGATCCAGCTTCAGCCATGCGTTTCAAGGACTATCAGGAACAACAAAGTTACCACCACCATGCCTCGTCACTGGGCAACCTTGAGCTCGTATATGCTGGACTGGATGTCCTTGGCAGTACTCCCTGGCAGATCAACCGTAAATGTAGATGCGGTCGTCACTGGAAATCAACGTCATTTTACGGTGCGTGCATAGTTTTTTTTTCTTTTCTTGTCGGTTGTAGACGCCAATCTTGATGCGATGCGGCCCATGTTCTCAGGTTCCACAGGTATCACTGCAGGTTTCCTTTCTGCCCTTTATGACCGTCCTAATTTTCTACGTCACATCAGCCATTCGGCCTCCATCGTAAGTACAATTCCACAAAATCGGACCCAAATGGCCGTGCAATAGGATCCGGCGAGTTCTTGATGCTAACATGTCCCTCGCGAGCGATAGTCTCAAGCATTCGTCCCCCTGTGAGAGCCTCTCAAACAAACAGGAATCGTGTGCGTTATCATTGTGGTCTCTTCACCCTGAGGCCGTCCCGGAAAAGCTGTCCTGGGTGGATCCCGAGTCTGATGTCACCGCCTCCGTGTCCAAAGGCCTCCCCCGCTGCATCACCCTCCGTCACCCTCGTCGTTCGTCCGCCTGCCACCTCATGCCCCTGCCTGCCAGTTGTATCTCGATTCTCTAAACGCTTGCTCAGTTACCTCCGAGCCTTCTCCCAAAAAAATCTGGGGTTGACATGATCATAAAGGTCAAATAAGGTATCTGTCGACGCGGCCGGCATTCCCGAGTCTTGACTCGGAAGGTTATTGGCTTCGGCATCCTGTTGGCACATTGCTGGTCGCATTGCCTCGCAAAAGCGCGGGCAGTACAAATGCGCGGCGACGGACGGTTTCATTCAAGTTCAGATTTGGGCGTAGACGTCGTTGAGTGAGTTGATATGTATCATAGTGTGCATTTGTATGGTTTATGTGCAGTAGCTGTACTTTGTGCTTTGTATTTCGGAATAATGCTTGTAGTACTTTCCGAATCGGCAACCCCGACGGAAATAAAACTTTGTCTGCGAACATTACTTCTGATGACCTCTCCCGGGACCCTCCTCAACTCTTTTCGGGCGCTCAGCGCTCAGCGCTCAGCCCTCAACGTTCAAACGCTCAACGCCCATCTTTCTCGACCTGACTCCTTCTTTCCGTCAACCTCATCCTCGACAAGATCAAGACACACTCTCGTAGACTCGTATTCAACCCACCGCGCCGACAGACCCCGACAAAGCGTGAGTGCTGCGTCACACACATTCATCGTTAAGCATTCCTCACACTCGCTCGCATAGGAACTACTTGCTAGCACAAGCACACGACAATGCATCCGCGTTAGCTAGCTCGATTGCGCACTTGAACACGTCCACCACCTTTGATCCGCCACGACATCTTCAAGATACGGTCGTCACAGGCTATCTCAGGCCGCCATGCAGTCGAACAGAATCTCACATCCGCCATCGAGGAGGGAGGAAGGGAGATACAAGAGGATCTCTACCGGCTCCCCGAAGACCCAAGCGGGAAGTAATGGGATGCAAAGAATAAATAAACTGGTGTTTGAAGAACTTGGCGGTCACGCCAGCAGCGAAAACAAGCTGTTGTTGGCTGAGAAGGCTGGCGTCGAGGACGATATGGAGGTTGCACTTCAAGTTGAAGGTGAGTTTACACTACATGGTTTAATCCACGAGACCGAGTCTTCATGTAGCTATCGGCTTGCGAGGTTCAATATCTGGTGTCGTGCAAATACAAAACATGAACTACTAGGTTCGCCACAGCAGGGGCCTCGGAGCGGATCAAGAAACCTTTGCAAAAACTCATCAATGCGGGATCTTACACCGGGAAGAAGTATCAGTTTTTGAGAGATTTCGAGTGGGACTTTGGTGTGAGCGATTTGCTTCCCTTTGGCGGGAGAGAGTGAGAGCGTTCTGTTCCTGCTGTATCCTCCTCGTTGATGTTTCCAGGGCTTTCAATTCTGGCTCTGAGCACTATTTGCGGTACAAACACTTGGTCGACGATGACCGGTTTCCATTCGTAAGGGCGTCGGATAGCGAGCGCGTCGTGTATTTTGCAATGAACTGGACGCAAGGTCCGTTTGTTTCATCTTACATTTTGTCGCATACTGAATCGAGAAGGATTTTCTACTGCCAGCGGGGACGTGTACTCGCCGATCGTATCGGTCATCATCTCGGAGGAAAAGGGCGTGAGCACTGAATATTCATCGCGCAGAGGCCGATCGATGCTCACACATTCATCAGGCGAACAATACATTGAATGACTCCATGTGCTCCAACGCGAAGAGCTACAAGAAGCCCGGGCAAGCATGAGCGGTGAACGATCCGTAGGGGGTACCGTCAAGAATAGGAAGTTGCGGGCCCCCGCGTCGTATAAATCGTCCATCTTCAAAGAAGTTCAGTCGCGTGGGCCTGAAGCTAAATCGCCGCTAAAATATACCTGTGAGAAAAGTCGGTTCATCAAGGTCCCGTAGAACTGGGACTGAGTGTTGTTTGTCTGTTCCCAGCCGGCCGAATTTCCTACATCATTAATGCCTATCCAAACGGCAAACAGACTCTTTGTGCTGTTCCACTGAGCGCCAGCGGGTTTCGATGCTAGATGTTGGTTGAACTGGGAGACCTGGTCGACGACCGATCTGGTAGGGAGCGTTGAGGAAACACATATAGGGAGGATGGTCTGATGACACCTACAATACCGTTGGGAGGTATAATTATAGAGAGAATCAACGAGGCTCAGGCTGTTCCAGGCGCAAGACTCGACAATAATCGCAGAACTGGGCTTGTTCACTGAAGAGGAATGGCAAGCGCGCGAATACTACGACGACTTGCCAAAGTATTACAAGACTGGGTAAGTTGATTTATTTTCAGATTCGACAATTGCTGTATCTGCTTCTTTGAGCTAGGCAAGGCAAGTCGCTGGGGCCTGTTCAAGGCGTCGGATACGTCGACGAGTTGTTGGTCAGGTTTACAGGGACGCAGACGAACCAGACGCTCGATGCATCGCCAGTGACATTCCCCCTCGATCGCAGTTTCTATGCCGATTTCTCTCGCACGACAACCAAATGATACTCATTTACTCTGCGATCGAACTTTTGCGTCCTGACAAGCCACGTTGCTCCTTCCGCAACTTGGACCGCAGGAAGGGCGGGGGCGGCGTGCGGCGTTGAGGGAGGAAGGAGAGGGCCGAGGCCAAGGGAAAAGAGGAAAAGGGACAGTCGTTTTTCAAGAGCAAAGGAAAGCCATTGGGGAAGAAGAAATATTGATATTCTCGCATCAATGTCCAGGGTGTTTCCGCATTCAATACTTTTTGAGCTAAGCGCTACACCAATCGAATCCTGCGATGACCAGGACGTCGACTGAGTCGGCACGGCGATGGTTAGGGTACTACAACTCAGTACTCAGTGATGAGTAACTTGACTTGCATCGCAAATTGCTAGATGTCATCAGGGAGAGGCACCGCTGTTGGTACTTACAACGTCGTCTACCTCGCCCTCGATAGTGAGTTTCCCGATCGACTGACAGTCCACGACGACCAGCTCGGCGTCACGCATGCTCCGCTCGCAGGTTGGGACAGGTGTTTTTCCTGAGATGTAGTATATATCAGTGACACCTACAAATTGCACTTTGTGACACGTGCCAGTGGCATCTCTTGACATTATTCATTATTGTCGGCGTTGGACCCTCCATCTCCTGTGAGTTTCGATCGATTTTTGGTACCTTTGATTGACTCACTGTAGTCCCATGCCACTATTTTCCCTCCGTGACTTTTACCATCGGTGGAAGGCCGTTTTGGATCCGTAACCTCAACAGGGACCATCTATTCGTGGTCACACCCATTGTTTCACCGGAATTGCGTCTGTGAAAAACTCTGGTGAGATTCGTCTGATCTGAATCTCCTCTCATGCTGACCGGTAAACCCGACTAGAATTCTGGTCTATCGGGACCATCTTCCTCCAGCAGTACTATACCGTGTTTGATTTCAACAGCGAGTCACCAAGAGTTGGATTCGCACAACTTACGGTGATTTGAAGGTAAGCATATACCCAGAAAGCTAGATATATACCTACATGCTAGTGTTTTTTCCACAAGAAGTCTGATTGTAGTAGAGTCACGACCTGCCGCACCACCCTACCATTCTGTAACATCATACCAGACATCCTTGAGCTCGTCCTCTTCCGAAGAGGGTCGCGAATGTGTGACCCCAAGCATGAATAGCAAAACGTCACCTCGCAGTTCCTACAATATCTCCTAGCCGCGCAGTCCCTTTTGCGCGTCATTCCTGTTCTTTGTTATTGCGCGTCACGCGTGCTACATAATGCGAGATAACTTTGCTTGTGGTGAATTTCTTCTTCTTGACATGATGGGCGTTTCTTCGGCAGGCGGGATTATATCCGTCGGCACACTCACCTCCCTCACTGTGACTGCAATTCCCACTCCTGGGTTCTGAATCAATGTCATCATCTGAAATCATGGTTGCGAGTGGTGCTAATATCCTTACTCTCCCTAACTATGCAGAGTTTTCCGATGTAACGGAGGCTCCGAGTGAGGCGATGACCATCGCACCGGAAGTGTATTGTGTTCCGTATCTCAGGCAGACGATTCGAGACTGGAAATTTGGCAGACGGAGAATGATAGTAATGGTAAGTCTTAACGATGTTCAGCCCCAGATTTTGAATGCTGAGCGAGTAGTTGTGCAAGTGTGTGAACTCACCTGTGAGCAGTCAGACGAGGATCAGACGAGAGTAACTTGAAGGCGGGGACAGAGTGAAGGTGGATCTCCACTTGCCTCTTGTCCTTTGTAACTTAATCAATAGATCTGCTGCCACTACTCTGAGAGTCTGAGTAAGTACTGGCGATTCGGATGAGGGTAGTATGTGAAGCTTGTCCTTGTTTGGTTCTCGCGCGCGCCCACGCCCGCCACAGTTCCACAACCCGCCGGAACGTCAAGCAAGACATTCTCCAACAGCCTCGGCTGCCCCTTCTGTTGCTCCATCGAATGCGCCGCGACTTCGGCCTCGTCGGACCCATGGGACGCTCTTGGGCACGCACCGGAGCAACAGCAGCCGTTTAGCACGAAGGGTTTCACCGGCACCGGATTCTGGGGTGTCTCGTCGGGATGGATTGGCACCGTTTCCAATGCGAATCCGGGCGCCAACTTATGGGGTGCCTCGGGCGCGAGTGGGTTAGGGTGCTGCCAACTGCTAACGCCAACTCCTTGAACATGTTCAACATGACGGACATTTGGGGCGGGGCAGACGGGGCGAACCATGCGAACGGCAACGGAATGCTTGCGGCACAGTCCACGACGACGACGACGACGAAAAAGGACGACGTATTTGGAGACTTGTGGGGCGACTTCAAGCGAGGGCGTATGGTAAGGCGATGTTGTGGCACTCGTAACATACAACACATATTCTTACACACTTCAACTGTTTGATATAGATGCCTTTCTGTAACCTGGATTCTCCGTCCTACGCCACCGCATATATCCCCAAATCCTGCAAGATCATTGACGCAAAAAATAAAGCAACATGATCGACCCGCGAAAACTCACCTTTTCGATCAGGCTCCGCGCAATCGGATGGAACGCCTCAGGCTCCTTGTGCGCTTCATACGTCCTCACCGCTAAGTCCCTATCGACCCTCGCCACCGCCCGGAACACCGGTTGGCAAAATTTCATCCGGCCTTTGACCCCGCCGTCACCACAGTCAGCCTCGTCGCCAACGACCCACCGTGCCGCAGCAGGCGCGTACGCGACCGCCGCGCTCGATTTAGGGTCGCGCAGCGTAGAACCGTAATCGGAGCTCGACGTTGGGCGTGTGTGCGAGGGCGTAGACGCTCCCGAGATGGTCGACGTGTGGATGTGGGAGGGGCGCGATCGGGTCGGATTGGAGGCGTTCGAGGAAGACGACTGTACCGGTGGGGTTGGGTTGTGGGTGAGACAATGAGGAAGGAATCCCAGTAGGACGCACTGATCTGGTTCGTATCCATACCCTTGACGTCCCCCGGCCCGAAATCTAATTCGGATACGTCCGTCGAGCGGGATGCGTCCCACCGCGCCGCCCGCGCCCACGACGCATCCGCGAGCGACGTATCATACTCGACCGGATTGGGGAGCGTCACTCCCTCTCCAAACAGCCATTCCTGTGATTCCACAGATTCAGATGATGATACTTATTCACGCCAACGAAACAACGTACATCCCACAGAACCCCCCGGAGCGCCTTGCTCGCTTCCTCGTCTTCCGCGAAATACTCCAGCAGATCATCTTTCCACTGCTGTGTCGTGATACTCTGCCCCATGAACGTCTGCACGTAGTGCTTTACATACGGCAAAAACCGTCCAAGCCCGCCCAACGTCCTCTCTATCACGACGCTGCTCGAGCGAAATCCGAAAAGGTCTCACAAACGACTCACCGAGATGCAACAGAAAATTGACTCCTTTCTCGTACGGCACGTTGCTATAAGCACCGCCTCGATGAGCGCGCAAATCATCAATCAGGCTAGTCGGAACAAGCCTTTGACTCAGGTTTGTCGCAGTTTCTTTCGCCGTTGTCTTCGTGTGCTCCCGCGGGTGATCAGAACTTTGTTGTAATCTTCGTTGTTCCATGCTGCACCGAGGGTTTCTCGTAGTCCGGGTGGGCTATTTGTATAAGCTCTTTCGTGTTTCTCAAATTCCAGCCTTTGTGTCCAAAATATCGTTTGGTCCTTCAGCGATCCAACGACCCCAAGAGCATGCGTAGGAAAATGCCGTTCTTCATTAGACGCGTCAAACTTGTAGAGAGCGAACATGTCGGAAGCGCGAACGCAGTAGGAAGTTTAATGAGACAATCTGTTCAAGGCGAATGATCATGTGTCAATGCGAAAGTTCACTCGCTCATTCGCCTACACCATGCTTCGATTCACCGGCTAAAAACGAGCTAGTAATACACGGACAAAAGGACACTTATGGCTACAATCGTGAATAACAATATCGAATAAGATACTCTTTTTTTTTTTTTGCTGCCGACGATCGGCGCGACTGATTTACCAGACGAGCTGGCCACTGTCGAAGAAAATGTAAATCAATCTATCGACAAGTGAAAGTGCGAGAATACGCACCCGTCAAAGAGATAGTCACCACCAGTCATGTAGCTGGCGTGGCGAGAGAGGAGCAGGAATCCTCGCCTGACCAGCAATCTCGTCGGGCTGAAGGAGCAGTAGATTTAGTATCAGACTGTATCGCCCACGAATCGGCAATTTACCTGAGCGAAACGACGGAGCGGCACGTTGTCCTGCTGGTGCTGCAAGATTTTCTTGTCCATGTCCTTGGTCTGATCGGTCTCAACTGCAATCGCACAAAGTCGGCATCATAAACACGGTTGACAGATTGGCAAAAAAAAAAAACCATGCCTCTGTACGGGAACGCGGGTGACAACACCAACAAGTCGTACACCCCGAACTCGTAATCGATCGTGATCTCTTCCTCTGCCGCCAAGAACCTGTCGCGAAGTCAGCTCCACAACGTGATCCGGTCCTTATCAGCGATGTGTCCGTCACGGTGAGTGTTTCAAAAGCGTCTATCGAAATTGAACCTCAATCACCGCCAGCGCAAACTATTCTCTCGGTCAGACCGCGTCAAAGGCACCGATTTTCACCCCACAGAGCCATGGCTGCTCACGGGTCTCTACAACGGCTCTGTAAACATTTACAACCACGAGACACTGGCAGGCGCGCTCGTGAAGACGTACGAAGTGTCCAACGTGCCCGTGCCATGCGTCAAGTTCATCTCGCGCAAGAACTGGTTCGTGCGTGGCCGGGTCGGACGACTTTCAGCTGTACGTATTCAACTACAACACGCATGACAAGGTCGCGTCGTTCGAGGCCCATCCAGACTATATACGCTGTCTGGCGGTACATCCGACGGCGGGCATCGTGCTGACTTAGGATAAGGGGTGGAAGTGTTTCCAGGTTCGTCTCCTCTTTTCTTTTCTTCGCGTGAAATGTCGCGTACTTTATTTTTGAACAGACAGACATACGAAGGCCATTCGCACTACTCATCATGATCATGAATATCACATTCAACCCCCAAGGACGCCAACACGTTCGCATCCGCCTGTCTCGACCAGTGTCAAGATGTCGTCCCTCGGGTCCACACAAGCCAACTTCACGATGAACGCGCACGACAAGGGGATCAATTACGTCGACTTTTACCTCGGGCCAGACAAACCTTATTTGGTGAAGACGGGGGACGACAAGACCATCAAGGTGTGGGACTACCTCAGCAAGAGTTGCGTGGCACACGAACAACCCTTCGTTTGAGGTCTTCCATCCGAATCTACCAATCATCATCAGCGGGAGCGAGGACGGGACTGTCAAGATTTGGAACAGCAACTTGTACGTATAGGCTGGAAAATACGTTGAGTTATGCGTTGGAGGCTTGGAGCGGGCGTGGTGCACTGCGCTGCGGAAGGATGCGAACGAGGTGGCGGTTAGGTTCGATGAGGGTATCGTCATCATCAAGGTAAGATGTTTTTCCGTGCAGAAAGACTTGAGTTTACGGTCGTGATGTCCAGCCTGGCCGGGACGAACCTTGCTATCTAGGTCCATCAGGAAGTGCGCTGTTTTCAATGGCCGCTGCTGCTGTCGCACTATGGGGCGCGAGGTGACTCGGAAAAGACAGCCACACGATGCGTGAGGCTATCAAGAATACTAAGTCGACAGTGTTTGGAAATTACCGTCTGGTCACTCGCTTCTCGTTTGCTCTTTTACTGATGCCTTTTTTCGTCA
>JBBPOM010000770.1:0-18533 GCA_038091455.1 Leccinum uliginosum | reverse complement strand
CTCGTAGCCCTTGCAGCCCCTTTATTTATTTATGATGTACGTCCATCCTCACATTACATGGTTTGACATTGCTCCTTACTTCCGTATAGCGAGTAGAGACTGTGTCGTTTTTGACAGAGTCTGAAAGGCGCTATGTCGTTGAGATGTTGAAAGCCGACTCGCAAGGTCTTTCCACAGATTGGGACTGGCGGTTCGTTCTGCAGGCCCTCAAGGATTATAAAGTCTTTATTCAACTTGGTTTATTCGTCAGGTACGCAAATGGAACGATTTCTAACCGCTAACCAGTCTTTCTGACATTTGCATGGTTAGTTTGATGATTCCCACTGTTGCAGTTGGCTTTTTTACACCAATCATAATTAGCGGCCTGGGTTTCTCTGTCAATGATACCCAGCTCCTCTCGGCCCCTCCCTTCATCGCAGGGAGTATATGCACCATGGCTGTCGGGATTTATTCTGACAAGCTTCGGCTTCGAGGGCCGTTCGTGGCTGGTGGGACATTCGTTGGATTGGTGGGGTTCATTGTCCTGTACACCCGAACGAGCCCTGGTGCTGCGCTTGTTGGTGTCGTGCTCGGCGTAATGGGCATCTTTTCGTCCGCCCTCCTTTCCTTCGCATGGGCCACAACAAATGTCGGAGGAGAGGTCAAGCAAAGTGTTGCCATCGCAATGATTAGCGGGCTTGGAAACCTAGGAGGGTGAGCAAAATTCGTATATATACATATATCATGATCTGATGGAATCTCGCAGGGTGGGTTCGATCTTCATCTTTTTTGATCCACCACGATACCATGCCGCCATTGCAATAGTGATGGGTTTTTTGGGTATAGCGTGCGTTTTCCGATATTTTTTGCCTCTCGTGGTTGTTGATGATGCGATGACAGCATACTGTTGACTTTTTTTGCGATGTGGGACTATAACAGGATCAACAAGAAGAGGGTGTTGGAGTGCCGTCAACGTGGGATCACTGATGACCAGATGGACGATTTCAAGGACTGTGGAGACAACAGTCCCTTGTTCAGGTACACCATCTAGCTCATAACCACCGGCATGCGGCGATTCTGTGTCACGAACCTCACGACTTCTTATTGTGCCCTTGTTTTATTGTATCACAACCCCCCTTTTTTTTCTTTTTCTTTTTGGCATCATTTTCCTGTGATATGACGCTTTGTATTTTGTAACGATTTCACAATATTCAGCACGTCACTGAATACTGTGATAGTCAGTGATCTCATTGCTAAAAAAATCTGCATGCAATTTACTACCTCACAGTGATAACGGAATATAGATACTGCGCTATAATGAAGATCTTTACCCACGATATCGTTTTGCCACTGGCACGGTAGTAAATCTTGAGTCGCGTTTCACGCTGGCCAGACCTTTACCAGCCTCCTAAAAGATCTTCCATGCTGTATACTGACCCCGTGTTCCAGCTCCCCTCTGAAACTGGTAATACTCTAATCCACGCAACTTTCCCCACACAAGGATGGAAAACAGGACTCATGAGGCTCCTGTTCTTATGCCGCCGAGGTTGCAGTATCCTTCAGCACGCTCCATCTGACTCGGAACAATACAACAAGATCCACCACCGCGTTTCAAGAAGTCGTCAAACTTCATATATGAGGTACTTGACCAGGATTACAGAGCCCCACTTCCCCGAGCTTCAACTTGCTCCGACGGGTTGATATGACACACTCACTGTCTTCAGACGATCTAAAGGTTGGTGGAGAAATAGATATCATCCACAGAAAAGAAGCCAAGGAATTTGGCGTCGAAAAGCATGCTAGGGTACTGAGGAAAATGGATCTGCACATTTTACCCTTCGTCTCTTTGCTGTACCTCTTCGCTTTCTTGTGAGTTGTGATCAGACTACTCTCTGACCAGCGCCCAGTCTCCATCGAACTAATATTTTGCCTCAGAGACCGCTCCAATTTCGGCAAGTGTCACTATGCGCCTTGAATAAGCCCTATGATATCGCTTATCCCATTTTTTAAAAGGCAATGCCAAAGTTGCCGGCATGCAGACCGACCTCAAACTTTTCGGGCTTCGGTACAATATTGCAGCTGCGACCTTCTTTGTACGGACCCATATTTCGTTTTCCCATAACCAGATACGACTAGAATTTGTGTAGGTTCCGTATTGTCTTGCGCAAGTCCCATCGTGAGTTTCCTCAAGTGATGCGCACCCGATACATGAATTACTTAAACCACGTTCACAGAAACATTCTTTTGAAACTCTTTAGACCATCCCGATGGTGTACGGTGGTCATTCTTTCCGCTCAGCTTTGGATGCTGACCGAGAAGCCCTCGTGCAGTGTCTGCGATCATGGTTGTGTGGGGTTTAAACATGACTTTGATGTGTCTGGTGACGACATATAGAGAACTACTTGTGTAAGGGTCCCGAAAGCGGTCAATTGCGGTCACTGACGTTGGATTTCGTCATCTACAGTGCCAGATTTTTCCTCGGTTTGACCGAGGCTGGGTTTGTTCCAGGCGCGGTATTCTACATCTCCTATTGGTATCCACGTGCGGAACGGGCGAAGCGTTTCGCATTGTTTGCCACTGGCGCGATTGTAGCGGGTGCCTTCAGTGGTATTCTGGCGTAAGTCCCTCCTGATTCAGGACAGTGTAACGCTCACGCACCCACCAAAAGATTTGCCATTGAAAAAATGGAAGGGTAGGTAGTATTTTTGACTGACGTTTCTTTGAATGCCCAAGTTTTACTAATTACTGGCAGGCTCGGTGGTCTGCATGGTTGGCAGTGGATTGTGAGTCGTTTGCATGTAATTGTGTGAGATACTTATGCATTCAAACTTTCTAGTTCTGCCTCGAGGGCTTGGGTAATTAGTTGCTTTGATCATCAGGGAGCGATTTTTTGACATCTTTGCAGCTACAGTGCTTGTAGCACTTGCAGCACCCTTCTTTATTTATGACGTTCGTCCATCCTCACATCAGTCTGGAATAGCTCCTTACTTCCGTTTAGAAAGTGGAGACAGCATCGTTTTTGACGGAGACTGAAAGGTGCTATGTCGCTGAAATGTTGAAAGCCGACTTGCAAGGTCTTGCTACGCATTATGACTTCTGGTTTGTTGTGCAAGCACTCAAGGATTACAAAATATATATCCAATTCTTCATAATGATTGGGTACGCGAATAGTATTTTTTTAACTCCACAGAACTAACTGGTCCTTCTGACGTTCTCAACGGATTAGATTTGTCATCCCCGCTTTTGCAGCTGCCCTTTTCACACCAACTATTATCCGGGGACTCGGTTTCTCGGTTGCCAATACCCAGCTCCTCTGCATCATTCCTTATGTCGCAGCGTGCATATGCACCATTCTTGCCGGGATTTATTCTGACAAACTTCGGCTTCGAGGGCCGTTCATAACTGGTGGAGCGTTGGTCGGATTGGTCGGATACATTGTCCTGTACACCCAGACGAGTCCTGGTGCTTCGCTTACTGCCATTGTGCTCAGCGCAATGGGTATTTTTCCGGCCATAACTCTTCTGCCCGCCTGGGTCAGCATGAACGCTGGGGGAGAGGTCAAGCGAAGTGTTGCCATTGCAATGATATACGGCTTTGGAAACTTGGGAGGGTAAGTAAATTTTGCCCTTGGTATATTGGATAATTTAATGGAATGCATCACAGGATATGCTCGGCCTTTACCTTTTTTGACCCACCACGGTTCAAAGTCGCCATTGGGATAAACATTGCCCTGCTGACCCTAACGTGCGTTTCCTCTCTAGGTTTCTGGCTTGTCATGGTCACTGATGCCGGCACGTTAGGATACTGCTAACGTTCATTGTGATGTGGATTTACCACAACATCAACAGGCAAAAAGTGTTGGCGTGCCGTGAACGTGGAATCACCGAGGACCAGATGCACGACTTTAGGGATCTCGGCGACGACAGTCCGCTGTTCCGATATACCATCTAACTGGAGATAGCCGCTGGCTGGCATGCAATCTTGTATCTGCATTGGTTCGCATTTCTTGAAAAACCGGCGACTTTATTAAAAGGTGTGCCCGCACGCGTGCTTGCAATGCACAGCTACTACTACGCACCACGTCCACCGTTACCGTGATCAGTGACAGCGATACAAGGACCATACCAAACCCTTACTGATAGCAATGGATCCCATGTTGGCCAACGCCAAAAGTATATACCAGCATTGACAATCGGACTCTAATGTGTTACATGACTTGGGAGTGCTGCGTTACATGGTGATGAACTTCGGACTACTACTGTATGTCATCACTCATTGCCGATTATGACTTATAATATACCAGCACAATCTCACCTGTTTGATTTTCTACTTTGGTGAGTCTTTGTGGGTTGGTCCCTTGTGGGTCCGAACATGGTGACGACAAGGAATCAGCATCTGACTCATGCTGAACCCCTGGCCGCGGTCACGATGAACAGTTCTCAGTGGCACAGGCAGTATATCACTGTGGCATTGCAATGATATTGTGACTCGGACCTGGTTCGCTCCTTGGTTTCAAATCACTCTTAGGCTTAGCTCGGCATCGTCACCATGCAACATGCGGTCCTCCGCGCATCTTAGCTAGCCGACGTTTGGTTGTTATTGTAAACCGCTTGCACGGACATCATGATCTCATTTTCCGTAAGCATGACACTCAAGGATAATCACTCTCCATACGCGCATGCATTCAGTTCACACACCACCTTCGCAGAAGAGAATGCCACCAGATTTTAGCCGAGGACTGCTCCCTCTAGGCTCAACATGCACATATTGCAATGCTCTGGCCAATCGCTCAATCGAAGACACCAAAATCCACTTCAATCACTGCTGGTAAGCAGGGTATAACAATTGTCACAGAAGATCCAGGTGAGATGAACCACTCCGCCAATCCAAACCGCCTACCGCCACCCAAATACCCTCTAGAGAACCGTGACGGGAGAGCAGTTAACGCCGACTAAGCCACCCTAAAAGCACACTGAGTTACCAAGACAGATGAAGGTCAGCAAAGGTCGACTTACGGAGTAGTTGTTCTCGCAGCAGACAGGGGTCTGCGAGCAGTCAGCGCCAGTGCCAACGACGCCAGTGCAGTCCGCGAAAACGACGGCATCGACCGAGGCAAGGAGGCTGCCAATCAAGCCACCAAGACCAAGACCTTCGAGCTTGCTCGCAATAGCGGGGTCCTTAGCCTAAACCAGATGGATTCAATAAGAAGTCCAAGGACGACAAAAGGAAGAAACCCTACGGAGCCAGACGACGAGGTGTTGCAGCAGTTGGGGGACTTGGTAACGCACTGCTGGTCGGCAACAACGAGGAGAGCGAGGGGAAGGAGAGCAAAGACACGGGCGAACATGTTGAGAGAACGGGGTAGCAGATGGCTGATGAAAGGCGCAAGTGAGTTGACCTGCTGTTTGGTCTGCTCTCCTCGCCCTTTTATACATGGAGAGTGGGGACCCCGTCGCACGGTTTACGTTTTCCTCCAGGCGATGGCGGCGTGTTGCGACCGACGAGAACCACTGAAAATTTCCAAATTTCGGTTAGCTTGTGTTGTAAAAGAAAAAAAAAAAGGAACCGAACTTCATTCCGCCTGCCAGGCGGCCACGAGTTACTCGTTAGATCTTCAGAGCCGACCTACAGGCTGCCCAGGCGACCTCCATTTGGATTAGTCCCAGAAAACAGTCGATGTAAGGACCCTTAGCGTGATGGTGTCACTCAACTTTTGAGAGCTCTGATTGGTGGAGAGAAGTAAGTACGTCAAACGGCGATTATGTATAACTTTGACTGTCACATGTCACGGGCGGATATTGGCGAATATTACTGTATTACGGTCACACTCACTCAGGCTGCAAACACTATTAGGTATTTTTGCCAGTTCGGCCGCGAGTTTGTTACGACGTCTCAGAACACGACTGAACCTCCTGGAACACTGGGGCCCAGTGACCGTAGGTTCGACCGCGCGTCCTTCTGCTCTAATATCATTCTCCTGTACAGGTACTACTTATGATACGTCGAGAACTCGCTCAGGTTGCGCCGCACTGGCAGTGGCGAGTCCTCTCCCTACACTTTGAACAATGATTAATGGATTAATGACCGTTGACCAACGCCGACCTAGTACATATTCATGGTAGCAGTCGAACCGGCACCCTCTTTCTCTCAGCACTCTGCTGGGCCGCCCATCGGTGTTGCTCGCTGTTCAGGTGACTTTCCCCACCGTGACAGATCGACTCCGCTGTAGTACCCGTGCTGCCACTTTCACGTTCAAGTTCTTCCATTCCCATTTCTCCAGATTATCCTCCGTAATTTAAACGGGGATCAACCCAACTCGGATTCCCGCTCTACCGCCGTTCCTTTGCTTGTATCGATCGAGAGAGTGCATATCAGAACAGGTAGCTGATCTACAGCCATGATTTGCCGCTGCTGCGTCCGTCCGTCCCGCCCGCCTCCTCTTCTCTATTCTGCACCCTTTCCCAAGGATCTCGCGAGCTTAGACCGCAACTAAATATCTCATGTATGTACATGGCAAAACCAAAAAGTAACGACAAAACGATAGAGTAATACCACAACTAACCTCGTACACTACACGACCTAAATAAATAAAACGTCTCGTACACAGCACGCATGTATGTATGTATACGTATCTGATCCGGACCTCGAGGCCTCATGCCTGCAGCACCCGGTACACCTGTGTCAAACGCACGTCAGTCTCGCCGTGCCTCCCGTGCCAATCGCCGCATCAGTATCGTAAGCACAACTCACCTTGACCTGCCCGCTCTTCAAATCCTCCAAGCGATAGCTGACGTTCTCCACCGTCTGCGTCGCCCTCGGTGTCAGCACACCGTTCAACTTGCTCGCGCGGGCCAGCCGCCGTCGAAAGTAGACGGACAAACTCACCTGTTGTCCGACATGTTGGTTAGCCTGCCACGCTTTTACCTTGCTCTTTTTCCCCTCAAACTCGCTCACGATCCCCACCAAAGGACCGTGGCCTCCGTCGCTGCCACTGCCGCTCGTGGTCTCTCCATGGCCTCCCCCGCCCCCGCCGGCGGTCTGCGTGTACGAATGCAGACCCTTGTGTCCTTTGAATTTAGCGTCCCAGAACGCGATGACGTCCCCGGGCATGATGTCCGACACGCGCCGCTGCACCGTACCGCCCGTCTGCGCATAGACCACATATCCCCACTCGGTTTCGCGTTCCTCCTCGTTGTCGTCTCCGCCCGCCATGCTCGCATCCGTCGCTGCTGGGACGGCCGGCACCGCAACCCTAGGCACCTGCGCCAACACAGCCCGCACGAACCCAGCGTACGACCCATCCCCGACGAGCGTCTTCTTCGACTTGTCAAATAGCGCCGTCGCAGCCTCGATCACCTGCACCCCGACCTTGCCCCAGATCGTCATCAGCTCGTCCGTCGTCAGCTGCGGCTCCGAAGCCCGTCGTCGCTCGCTGCTCCTCCGACCCAGTCCCGACCCCAATCTCGAGCTAGCAGATCCAGAAACCGAGCCAGTACCGCATGCAGACGCAGACAGATTAAACGACGTCGCAGGCGACAACGAGGCCATCTTTCCCAGAGTCTTGACCGTCCCGGGCAACGCAGGCGGAGGCACGTGCACCACCATTGTCGAATCCTCCGACCACCCCGACGACGACGCCATCGTCTCCGAACCCTCTCCAAACGACGAACCGAGCCCTACCAGTGGCACCGTCGGCAGCTCCCACTGCACACTCCCCGCAAGCACCTCGGAAGGCGGGTCGATCGCAGACGGTGGCGGTGGCGGCGGAAACGGAACCGAACGCGCCGGACTGCGTACAGACCACGAGCGGCGAGGCGGCGGCGGCGTAGGCGCACTCGCAAGGGACTCGCGCTCATATCCCTCCTGGTCCTCGGCTTCGACTAAGACATATTCAGACGGAGGTCGAACACGTCCAGACATCGTCGGCGTCTCGTCCAGCGACGCCTGTCTCGAGCTCGATGCAGACACAGACCCCGTCCCCGACTTCCCGCTCGGACGTCTGCCCAGAAGCCCCGCCGGAATGGTCGGAATCGGTGGTCGACCCACAGGAGGCGGCGTGGGCAAGGCCTCTCCAGAGCGGCGTCCCTGCGTTGAGCGGCGAGGCGGTGGCAACGCCGGCGGGTTCTCTTCCTCAGACACCAACGGCACCTCTGCGTCCGAGTATCGTACTTCCTCTATCTCGCTTTCCTCCGCCTCTACGCGCACGCCTTCGTCCGACGACGTCCTACGACTCACGCTACTCGCTGGCTCCGACGCCTTTTCGAGCGGCGACTCGATAGGCGGGGGTGGTTTCCGCGCCGGTGGAGGTCTCTGTGATGGAGCGGGTACGGGCACGGGCAACACGGCGTCATCGCTCTCGCTTTCCTCTGGTTTCGAAACATGTCGTCTGACTGGCGGAAGCGGCAACCCAGCCGTGGGAGGCAGCATCCCAAGTCGCATACCCCCCATTCCCGCCAGCTTGGCAGCGATCCGCTGCTTCCTGGCCACCTCGTCCTCTTCTTCTCGGCGTCCATCCACCTCCTTGTCTTCTGATTCTGTGTCGTCGGGAGGGATCGAGGTCGGCGGGGGTGCAGAGGGCAGAGGAGGTCGAGAAAGCGGGTCCATCAACGGCGGCGCTCCAAACCGGATACCTCCCAAACGTGCCATGCGATCAGCGATCGCGCGACGCCGCGCTGCCGCTTCGTCTTCTAGGGACTCGGGCCGAGGCGTGACGTCCGCCGAGGTCCTCTCCTCTGTTGCAGTCGATCGCATTGTCAGAGCCAGAAAAAGAAAAACACCAAACGCATACCTTCGTCATGCTCCTCCGACGTCGACTGTTGCTGCGTCATCATGATAAGAAGCGCGTCGGACCTTCGGCTATCAACGGGCCGAGGCGACGTAGGAGCGGGTGGTGGCGAGGTTGGCGTTTCAGCTAGAGGCTCTGCTACTCGCACGCTCGGTGTCCGTCTGGGTGGTGGTGGCATGGACCGTCTAGGTGGCGGCGACGGCACATCCTCTGCGATCGAACCTGCATCAATAAACGACAAGGCGATGAGTCAAGCACGAGCACTCGACGTCAATGATGCTGCTTACCACTCCTAACGGGCGGCGGCACAGGTCGAGGCGGTATATCCGGCGATGCAGGTCGATTCTCTTCGTCCGCCCTCAGCACTTGCACAGGCGTCTTTGGTGGCGGTGAGATGGGGGGAGAAGAGGGCGGCGTGGGTTTGGATCGGAGATTGACTGGCGGAGGCGGTATGGGTCGGGTGATGCGTGGGGGCGGCATCTCGTCCGCTGCTTCTGCCTCGTCGTCGTTCTTCAAGACCTTGGACGTATCGCGCTCGCTCTGAGCGGCTGTCGTGGTGCTAAGTGCTACTGCGCCTTCTGATCTATCATCTAGCCGCTCTTCCTCCCCGGGCAGAGCTGTGCCTGATGACACGAAATCTTCCGCTTGCTGTATAAAAACGGTGCCTTGCTCTTGTCCGGCCACTATGTACACTGAACCGTCTTGAATTGGTGGCTCTTCAGAAGTTTCCGGGCAAGGCGATGTATGCCCATCATGACTGCCGCCACCTTGCACCTCGGTATAGGACGCGACTGCATGTTCGCCTGTCACTAGGACCAAGGGAAGGGGGGGAAGGAGAAGAGACTACATTAATACCCAGATCCCTACGACACGATAATACGATAAAGAAGAAGAGAAAAGGGGAGGGACAAACGAAATCAAGATTCACCATCATGATGGACTGGTGCTTGATCGTCTTCGTCGACTTTGGCATCGTCTTGGTCAATTTCGACGTCCGACCCAACAGCATCAGGTTCGATGGGTGGGACGGTGCCTTCTCTTGCTGGAGAAGCGAGGGGAGGAGGAATGGTCTCCCTATATTCCTCTGTATCTACATTGACTTCGTCCTCGACGTCAAGCGGTTCTTTGGATGGAGTTGCAATCGCCTGCTCGTCAAACGACGAATGCTGTGAGATCGGAGGAGGCCCAGCGAGTGGGTTGAACGCGCCCATCTGCGCCAGCCTGGCTGCAACACGCTGACGACGTGCTTCCTCGTCTGCATCGTCTTCCTCTGCCTCGGGCTTGACAGCTCCGGAAGGCTGCTCCGCATGCACTGCTTGGTCCTCCGCACTTGTATGCGTTGACTCCTCTTCGGCGTGAACAATTGCACATTCTACCAGCTCCTCTACCGCTTCCTGGTGACTGAGTTCCTCAACGGGCTCGTGAAACGCCTCTTTGGAATCAGGAACGGAGTGCTCGGGGTCAGTTGTAACATTCACGTGTTCGTCGTGGGTGGTTTCGATCTCCTCCGCTACCTCGTTAGTTTCCTTTTGCGAGACTTCGACGGCCAGGGGTGCGTCATGAACGTTGCCCGTATGAGGGTCATCTTTGACAGAAGCTGACTGGACAGCTGCCACTTCTGCTGCATCAGCAGGAGGCTCAGGAAGAGGTGCGGCGGGTGCATTCTTGGACGACTTCTTGCGGGGAGGGGCGGCACGGCGTGGACCTGCAGGCACGGGCATCGAATTTGGGACCCGCACAGGCATAGGCAAGGGTGGGTCAACCTCATCCTTGTGCTCTGTAGAACCGGGAAGGATGAGCAGGATGCGAGAGCGTAGCATGTACAGCGTACATACCTGTAGTGGTAAGTGCCTCAGGAACAGGGGATGCAGTGGGCGGCAAGTCGGGAGAAGGTGACGTTACCAGTGCTGTAAATGGATCGTCAACGATAATAGACATGTAAGTCGTGATCGACGACCGCACCTTCGCTCGATTCCTTTGCAACGGTCGACTGGTCTGCAGGGGCCTCTTGGTTTGTGGCCTCGTCTACAGAGGGAGCCGGCTCGGATTTGCGTACGACGGGCTTGGGTGCAAAGATGGGCGGACCCATGCCGAAATGCGCGCCTCCAAGACGGGCCATGCGAGCTGCGATCGCCGCCCTGCGCTGTCTCTCCTCTTCCTCTTGATCAGGATCGCCACCTTCACCTTCTTGAACGACCGCATCGCTCTCGCTCTCGCGGTTGGACGTTGGCTGGTTCTCAGGGGCTGGACTTGTTACGGCACGAGGTGGGGGCGACCTCGAGGCTTCACGTACATCTTCATCGATGGCTGCGATGCCTTCCTCTGGGGCAGGAGCTGATGGGGGCTGCTTCCACTTTGGACGTTCCACGTTGGGCTTGGGTGCGACGGGTGGTGGAGGGCCGCCAAAGGCACCCTTTCCCTGCAGGGCGGCCATGCGCTCCCTGAGGGATCCGCCGCGCCCGATGCTTTCCATCGCATCAGATACTGACATCCCAGTTGTGCTAGGGGGCTTCTTATCGCCAGACGGTACGTGTTCAGGCGAGGTGGTGGGGGGCGACGGGGCCCTTGGCTTCCATTGGAGACCGCTGGGCTTGGGACGGGGCGGGGGCGGACCTGAAGTGGTAGGACCTGATGTAGCCTTGTTCTCGAACGCTGCGATCCTGTCGCGGAGAGAGCTTGGCTTTGGTTTTGGAGGAGGCGATTGATCAGACATGAGTGTTGAGTTCAGGAAGGTGCATGCTCGACATGCTCTCGACATACACCAGCTCTGTTTCCCACGCTCATCACTACGCCACTTCTGGCGACTAAAATAGTAGAATCTCTAGACCAGATTTTAAGTAGCATCTCTGAAGTCCATCCATAAGATGTGACGCGAGTTTGGGAGAGAGTTATTGGCGATCGATCTCGGTGTTTGCAGTTATGCCCGTAGAGGACCCTCCATTCTACCGTCGGCAACGACAACTCGATCCTCGCCCACCAGGGCGTCCGCAAGATGCCCAACGTTCCCGATCGAGTACTTACCTGGATGTTTTTTGCTCACCCGGAAGGGAAGTATCACCGACGCGTCATCCCCCGCCTGCGGGTGGACAGTCCAAGAGAACCCTCTCTCACCGTCATGCATCGCTCTTGCATGCAGGACCTCCTGGTGATGACGACAAGTACATCAAGGGCCTTGCGAATTGCTGAGTAATGAATATGAATCTCGTCGAACGCGATGTACTGAGCCTGTTGTTGCAGATCTGACGACAATTACCGCGAATGGACTCTCTTCCTTTCGACGTTCATTGTTTACCCTGTTTCATGCTTGCTATACGTACACGTAGAATTGTATGTCGCCGTTCTTGCAGTAATCTCATGCTTACCTGTTGCGAGGGATAGACTTTGGGTGACCTTGAATCGATGGGGAAAAGGCATTCGGAAAGGAGGCCAACATCTCCACGCTCACTGTGAAGGAAACATCTCCGGGAACAGCGAGTACGGGCAATTCACGTAGTCCCAGCTGGTGCACCATGGTCGCCCAGGCTCAATCTGCATCATGATTACGAACCCACCACAGGCCCGTTTCCGTCCCAGATCAAACATTCGGATTTATTTGACGAGTAGAGGCGATGCTCCGTCTGGGCCTGGATCTGGACCAGGGATCTGCAATGCTTGAGAAAGGGTGAACGTACCTTGGGATCCGATCGGGGACACTACGGTGGTAATTTGGCGAGCTGGACGACGACCCATTTCAGCGAGAAAAGAGGCAAATGTGCAAAATGTACTACATAGACATTCAATCCTACGACTTTATTTTTTCTCGCCCATTCCAGAATCCACAACGACCGTATCGGTATCGGTTTGGAAGCCAAGAATCGGTCGTAGCTGAGCCAATTCGAGCCGGGAGCTTCGGATGCATGCCCTGGGACATTCTCCATCGCTCACAATGGCATAGGATCGCATGATGACCACTCCTAGTTTTCGCGCCACTGGTATCCGCAGGCGGCGCATCTGGACGAATGTGATGAGAGACAAGGAGAGAAACACATTGGAACCTGTGGTACCGGTAGACTGCGACCTATTAGATCCGAGTCAATAATATGGACGACAGAGGGCTCACATGTAGTCATAGGTTCATCAGCGGACCTAATCTGCAGTTGGTAGAAGTAAGCTCTTCTATGGTTGCATTTATCACACATCGCTGCGGACAAGATGAGCGAGACGCAGCATTGAATTATGGAAAAGAGACGCACTATCCGTGGCATCGGCATGTTTCCACATCTCGTCGCCGCCCAACACGTCGTCGACCTCCTTACGCTTCATTCTTGTACGTGAAGTCATCTGTGGCATCGTTAACAATCCAAGAGGTTGAGAAAGGGCTTTAGAGATCCACCTGCTTTGAGATGGGGAACTCGTACGCGCATGTGTTGCAGGCCCATTTGTTGTAGCCCGTCTCTGCTGAAATCACGAGCAGATTTGAGCAAGTCGGACAGAACAGCATTACAATGTCGTAAAACGTAAACAAAGTCAACAACGTTCACTTCACACCACCAGCGATGCTCCTCGTCATCGGCGCTCTTCGGATGGGTTCCGACCAATTCAATCGGGAATGTACTTCAACCTGGCCCGTGCACACAATAGCCCCTTTCCCCTCTCTCCTCTCCCCCACCATCTACACTAGTAGAGCTCTAATACCTTCAAAAGTACCCAATAATCAACATAGTATTAATCACAACCCGAGCATCGACGAGCGACGAAGATGACCATCATCCCCACTCTCCTTGCTCGGGCTGGCTCGGTGGCTCTGCCTCAAGGCTGCAAGCCATTCTCACTCTCAGACAGCGTATGCGTCGGCGACCTGATTGCGATCTTGGGTATGTCTCACATCATTTCGTACCCTGCCCCATAGCTGAACTGTCGTCACAGCCTGCAGCATCTCCGGCCTTGGATTTTTCTTCTGGGCCATCCATGCGGTCCATAAGATGCGACACGAGTTTCCCTTCAACTACAGGGAAGAGGATCAATGTAAGACTGCTTTTCTCTGGTTCCATACCTTTCTCAGCGATTGATCTCGGCGCTCGCAGTAATGCCTGTACAGGATCCTGCATTCTACGTCCCGTTGGCCAACGACAACTCGATCCTCGCCCGGAAGGGCGTCTTCAATACACCCACCGTTCCTGATCGAGTGAGGACGAGAATGTTCTTCACTTTCCCGGCAGATGATTTTCATAGCCAAACTGCCTTTGTCTCACCTGATACCTACGATGCAGGTACTCCGCCGAACATGCCCCGTCCTCCCCCTCCTGCGGGCGGACAGTCCAAGAGGACTTCCTCCCACCATCGAGGCCGTTATGCCTCGCCCTCGCGTGCCAGATCTTCTGATGATTACGTTGTTAGCCCCTCTTCTGTTAGGGGCTTGCATGACGGTGGGCATTGGTCTCACAGTTCGATGGAAAGCATAGATGGGGAACCCACGATGTATGCGCGCTGACGGACGCTATCAGGGATATCATACCCTGTTGATCGTAAAAGTTCCTACAACGCCCTAATTGCACGGAGGCTTCGGACTTTCATCGCCATCGTTCTCCTCACAGTCATAATCCCACGCGCTGTCCTACACCACTACATACAGTACACTCGCTAATAACGCACAGCGTCGGGGACACACAGATATCCATATATCATACATGCATCTGGGCTGGGAGGGGGTGAAGGCGATGTCTCCCCCAAGGATATGCGTTATGAGCGAGTGCACTGTACCTGTATTAATACCTATCTGTTATACTTCATTTATGCGTTCATGCTGCAAATCGTTCTGCAGAAAGTCGCCGTGTCGCAAAAGGCCCGTGCAAATGGGCAGAGGCTTGGTTCGATGATTATGTAAGATTATATCTTTGTTCACGTCCCTCGCGGGACCCACATATGCCACATGCTCTTGCTGCGACGTGCTCCCTGTCGCCCGTTGAGACATGATGCACGATGTTGAAGACTGATGGTGAAATGTGCGAGCAATGAAATAGGCTTCGCTCGCCCCACTTACTTCCGAGCTGCACATAATCAACCTCTTCAGCGACGAGGACCCCCATATGAGAGTCTTCATGCCCTCGTCAATTGCGGATTAAACTTTGCCCTGGTTCGACACGTTCGTCGTCCCGCGGTGCTAGAAAGGGGGTGACGAATATGTTCTAGTCGTCGTCCCACTCGGCCTGCCACGCTCACGTTCGGCCAGGTATACTTATGACGAAAAATGAGTATGCAGAGCTCGAACTGTCTCTCCTACATTTCCAGCAGACGTCGAGTCACCGGACATTCATATCATGACCCTTCGCGTGACCGTCATCCAGCGGTCGTCGAATAAGTCTTGTTCTTTCTACTCCTTGTTGATCATTACTAGTGACCTCCAGGTGCAGGCCCAGACCAAACATCTCGTACATACTTCACGTTCCACGGACGTGTTGACTCTCGTGGATCAAGTCCATACAGACAGTCACAAAGCTCATCCGAGACTTGTTTTCTATCACTGCGTCACATTGGCGTCACAAGAAATCAATCTCAAATCTCTGGCTGAGCTGGGAAAGACCCTTGAAAGGGAACGAGGCCCAGCGTTGCTCGTGAGTACGATCAATTTCTGCACCCATCTGTTCTCGCTGACGTGGAGATGTAACAGTCAAGTTGCTTCCGCAACGAAACGCTAACATAGCCAAAAATATGCACTGATGGAAAGCAAGGTGTAGATGGCACCACCAACCCCCCGCCCCCGCCCCCGCCCCGCACTGGAGGCAAATAAAAAAAAATTGACATGCACCAGCAAGAGTGACAGTGCTTTCAACTGAATCCATCTTGTGAGTCTGATTCTTCATCAAATCCTTCACCCATACCTGTTTCGATGATCCGAATGTGTTTCATCAGTCTGATTTTTATCCGGTTAGTTCCTATTCATTGCCATCCCAACGTTTATTTAAGCCAGGCACAAGTACTTGATGGTATTTTCCAGTTTGCTCCTCCACATTCGCTACCCTATGTTTTTCAAGGTGATCACTATCATTTCCGTCACAGCGGTTGTTTTCGTTCTGGTCGCCCAAATGGCACCTGATGCTAGGGAAGAAAGTGATAGTATAGCCATACCACTCACGAAACACTCTGCTACCGACGCACGCGAATTTCATGCTACATCACATAACGCGTAAGTCTATCTGACAGCGATGTCCTTAGATCTCGTTTTTTCTCACCCAATTGTAGCAAGAATATTCGTGGGCCAAGTGCCATGGATAGTTCTGAAAGGAACACCATTGGAACGCCGCATTCTTCTGCTGTGCAACGGGACGGGTCTGGAGCTGGCCTTGATTTGACAAGATTCGATGGAATATGGTATGGAACCATTTGGATCGGCACTCCTCCCAGGTCCTTCACTGGTAGGTTTTTCCGTGCATTCGCGACACCCACTCACTCTAGTTACTTCCTCAGTTCAGCTCAACACTGGTTCTAGGTAAGTGTTTTTCGTCAGTACCATACTATTCCCTGGTCTTATTCGACCCAGCGATCTCTTTGTGCCAGCCTTCAACGGTGATCAATACTGCAGAAGCCACCGTAACCTCTGGAATCCCGCATTGTCCGAAATCAGCAACTGGGACCTGAATATGGATTTTACGATACGATTTGCAGATGGTAGGATTGCCAGTGGTAAACAATACGAGGACAATGTAACCATCGCTGGTTTTACCGTAAGTCGTTACTACTGTTTGTGAGCATCGTGATGATGACTTCCGACCGATGAATAGGCAGACATCCAGACCGTCGGTGCCGCAACAACATACTCTCCAATTATGCAAGTATCTCGGTTTGCTCCCGATGGTATGTTGGGTTTGGGTTTCCCGCCTATGTCACAATTGTCTGGCCAGAGCCCTCTGTTACACACACTCGTCAAGGAAGGAAAGCTGCCTCAACCAGTGATTTCACTCAAACTCACCGAACCTGGAGGCGAGCTATACGTCGGCGGACTGAACGGAGCGCTTTATATTCAGGATACCCTCGTCTATACTCCTGTAACAAATCCGGTGAGCACAAACTTCAGGCGGTATGAATGCAGACTTAAATTGTCCTCCAGTTTGTCTGGCGGCTGAAGATAGATGACATCAGAGTCAATGAAGAGATAGTTCTGACAAATGTACTTGCCATCATCGACACTGGTGCCAACTTCATTTATGGTGATCCGCGGGGAGCTTTGACCGTGCACCTGGCGGGTGGCGGTGGGGAATACCACGAGCGTGATGCAGCGTGGGGTCACCCTTGGGATGGTTTTTATTACTGTGAGTTTCGATCGATTCTGGTACCTTTGATTGACTCCCTGTAGTCCTATGCAGGTCTTTTCCCTCCGTGACTTTCACCATTGCTGGAAGGCCATTTTTACTCCCCGCCAACATCCTCAACGAGGGACGGGTTAGGCCTTCATCGCCACAATGCTTTAGCGCAATTGCGATGGCGGATACGCGACATAGTGAGACTCTTCTATTCCACATTTCCTCCTTCCATGCTAACCGGTGAACCCGACTAGCTTATTGGACGTTGGGGACCACCTTCCTCGAGCAGTTCTATACTGTGCTTGATTTCAACAGCCAATCACCACGAATCGGATTCGCACGGCTTGCTGCTTAGAATGCCGATCCCCGACTGTTCCACGATAGTGGGGGAGAAACGCCCGATTTCTCTTCAAACGGGACCGCGCGAACCGTTTACTTGCTTGTATCTGGCTCCTTTTGACTCTCCACTGTTCGAGTTGCAGTGACGAGTTGTAAAGTCTTGTTGTCCCTTTCTTTCTTTCGTTCTGTATGATTAGCGGTGTGCGTGTACAACTAGCGTTAGTAGACAGCTGAAGAGAATGAAACTGTTTACTTATTAAAGGCCCCTGTCTTCGCACCGATTCGTTGGACTGGCGTGGGCGCCGCTACCGATTTACTAGACCGTTAATCAGTTGAACCGGTTTTGTTTAGATTTACATGGCCATCGCCATTGCCCGCATGGACGGGTGGGTGTTGGCCCGTCGAAGCCTGAGAATGATTAATGATGGCCAAACTCCGATCCTCCGACCTCGAGGTTCTGCCCTTCCGACACTGACAGGTCCTTTGACAAGCTTTGATCAAGGCCTCACATGCACACTCCACACTTCCCGAGTCTTGCCGGCTTTCGTATACATGCCCTTTGAAAATTCCCGAGTTTGCAATAACTCAGCCGTGGCCCGTAATATGATACCCGATCAGCGTTACTTACTTGCTTAAATGTAATTGCCAGTGGTGACGTCGTTCACTCAAGTTGGTCGATGATTGGTTACATCGAGTCCGCACGCTGGCCGCACGATCAGTGGATAGCATCATGCACTCGTATGCTCACCCATGTCAGGGCAAGTTGCGCTCCGAGCTTCCCCTCAAACCTGCATTGAATCAGTTCCCAGCCCTGCGTACGAGTCTGAGGTCCTCCGAGTCGCCCCCGTGCGTGTTCGCGCAGCCTGCATACCTATTCACGATTCCACCATTCGATGATATCGAAAGCCAGCTACTCGTCAAGTTCCATCATGACTAACTAGTGCTCCGATTAAAAATCTTGCTGCGAAACTGTGCTGCGCAGTTTATGGAACGCGTTTTACGAGGGTCAACCCTCCGAGTCGTTTCCCGCGCGGAGACAATGAGGTCTCGAACCCGAGTAACAACAGCGGAAAAGCCATTTATCGGTGAGTGGACGCCGAATCTCAGCACATAAGCCTCACCGAGTTGGTGATTTAGCGGGTTTCCACTCTTTT
>JBBPOM010000769.1:0-18543 GCA_038091455.1 Leccinum uliginosum | reverse complement strand
CGTTCGCGCTTCCTGTCGTAGAGGAGAAGACGGAGGAAGAGCTGAGCAGGATCGCTGAGAAGAGGAAAGAACAAGGAAAAAAGTTGCAAGAAATAGCAGCCAAGAATCGTATGGAAAAGGTTTTTTTCTGTTTTTGTTGCTGTCGTCCCGTTTCGCGCGCGCGCTGACACGTCTGGCGTTTCCGCTAGCTCATGCAGAAAGAAACAGATTTACAGTATCTCCTGAACTTGAAAGATGGGCGCAGCGAGAACAAGCGCGAGTGGCAAGTTAGTGTTTCAAGTGACTCTATCGACAGTCGTTGAATGACGGCCTTTTTTTCTGGGGGGGTGATTGTAGAGCACTCTCCTGTCAGAGGGATTCGACGATGACGCAGCATTGCAAGACACGATAAAGAAGCTCGAATTTGATCTCAAACGGGTGCGAAAAAAGGATGTGGATGGAACGGACGAGCCAGTCGTGCGTCGCGCGGTCGTCTCCGCTCTCGAGACTCTTTTACTTAAATCCAAAACGAACGACAGGAAGAGCCGACTTTCAACTTGGTCGACGTACCTGACGCAGAGGCGAGTCGATTTCTCCTCGTTCTTTCGAGAAAAAGATAGGATCGCTGAAGGGTATGTACGGTGTATCAGCTCGACGAGGAGAGCATCAAGGAAAAGAAGAAACAGAAACTCCTAAAGGCTGGATGGGAGGCACGCGCACGAGCGCGACGGGAGAAAGAAAAGGAAAGGGAGGAGAAGGCGGCCGAGGAGAAACAGGACAAGGAAGAGAGAGAGAACAATTTTCAGGAATGGGCGGGTCGTTTGCGGAAGGGGCACGAGGTGCGTCCGTCTTTTTTGATTGATTGATTCATGGATGGTCGTATTTTTTTTTCTCAATGCACGCATGCGATCCGTTCATTGTACATAGGCTTTGATGAACAAGATGAAAGAGCGGGGAAGAAGGAAGGCCGCGCTTGCGGACCGGAAGAGTGCAGCTGCTCAAGCGAGGATGAAGAACATCGCCTCGCTCGCGGCTGACGATAGAGTATCGAAGAAGAAGCGTAAAGCTGGGGCAGGTGCGTTTCATCAGGCCGTTGGAAGTAAAGGGGAAAAAAAGTAACACGGACGACACTTTTCAAGAGGACACGTTCGGCGCTGACGACGAAGATTGGGCCATATATCGCAAAATTGTAATGCGTTCAGTCGAGCCCGTCCGTGCATGAGGCTTACACGGTACCCTTTTGCCTTCCTAGAACACGGCAGCTCCGTCTTCGGACGAAGAAGACGATCACAACCAGCTTCAGATCATCGAGAGCAAGTTACTACAGCACGACCCTACGTTCACGGCCCAGCACACGCACGCTTCCTTGTCCTCCCAGCGATCTGCGTTGCTGTCAGCGTTCAGACCGCAGTACGAGGAAGGGGACATCGCGGGTCACAGCCGGATACACCTCAACACTGAGCGGTGGCGCGTCTGCGAAACGTATTTCTCGCCCAGCATGGCGGGTGTGGACTCGGCTGGCATAGGCGAAGTTTTACAGAGCGTCCTCGCGCGGTTCACGGAAGCCGAGAAGGCGAGACTCGTGCAGGTACGGCTCGTCTCTTGGAGCAGAAGAGGCATCGGTCGCTGACGCCTTTTTCTCTCCTTCAGAACGTGTTCATCACGGGTGGTGCGTCTCAGTTCCCTGGGCTTAGCGAACGGATCTATGCTACGCTCCGACCCATCTTGCCACCCGAGATGAATCTCCGCCCGGTCGTGCGAGCTGCGGATCCGTCGTTGGATGCGTGGCGAGGTATGGCTGCGTTCGCGAACACGGACGAGTTCAAGCAGGTCGGCGTCACGAGGGAAGAGTATGACGAATGGGGCGGAGAGCGGATAAAACGATGGTGGGGAGGGAACTGGAACTGTACCATGTAACTCAGTGATCAAGTTGGAGGTCGACGACGCCCAGGGTACTATAAGTAGTCCTCATGTCGCTCAGGGTCACTCGGGACGAGGTCGCCAAAATTAGGACCGGCTTTCTTGTATATATCAGCATGAATACGATTCGGTGGAAAGCAAAGTGATACTAATGATATCGATGACATCCCGACCGCTACATGAAATATCGGTTTTTGCCTCTCACATCCGCATACCTGTCCGGCTTCGGTGGCTTGCCGTAGACAGGTTCCTCCATCTCTGCACAGTCACAGTAATGAGCCAAAAGTTCGACGAGCCGAGTCGCGACTTACTGAAAACATCTTGATAGATTCTGGAAACGGCTGGATTCCATTCTCCCCTCCACATATGTGTGCCACCACCACTGGAAGCTTCTAGGCCATACTTGTTCATGAACGCCCTTAACGAGAACCCAAGGCGCTGATCCATTTCGACAACGGGCACTTCGATATGCGTTTTCTGAGGGAGTAGGAGAATCGTATAGCGGTGATACGGTGTGCCCTTTTGAGGGTGTGGGGGTATGTACTTGGTATGGACGTTCACGTTGGCGATCAACGGGGGGGATGTCGCTGAGAGCGGGATATTGGGTCTGCAGAGACTGGTCACGATGTCTGACGAGTGGCAACGACATGAGATACGTACTGTAACCAATGAAGAAATGGTTGGTACGTGCTGTTCGCCTCGTCGGGGACATCTGGATCTCGGTCAGCCGATGAATAATGCCAAATCCTCCAATTCGGTCACCTGGGTCCACCATTACCAAGGTGTATAGACGCTCGTCCACGTGGAACACATCCTTGTGAAGCCTGGGCGGATTAATGGTCTTGGTTTTGTTCAGCAAACGTTAACACCAATCGGCAAGTGAGAAACCTGACCTGCTCGGGCAATAAATAAACTCCAGGTTCTACAAATCCATATTTCCGTGAGGTCGATACCACCGTTTGGTGCTCTGGGAAGGAGACGCGAAGGTCAAACGATGGGTGGAAGTCAGGGACTACGTCGGGTACGACGTGCATTTGGTGAACGCGTTCCATCTTGAGGGCATCAATGAATTTGAACCGGTAGAAGTAGAATCAAAAGACATACCAGGAGGTCCAATGCACCCTCCTTCCTCCAGCGCTGCTCGATGATATGCCTGTCCACCGCCTTTGACATGTCCGCTAAGAAGGGGTCGCAGTCAGAGCCCACCAAACGCAGAGGCTACGAGAGTTGTTTCGCGTACCCATTCCGTTTGCACACCTCCACTGGACCTCGGGAAAGTTTATTTCGCTCTGAATTTCGAGGTACTGGAGTCTTTCCTCCATACCGCTGACTGCAATCCGGTCGGGCTCGGTTTCCTGCTGAGCAGTCTTGAGCGAAGCCCGAACTGTTTTTATCTCCAACTTCAACGCTTCCGAATCAGCCTTGATGAACTTCAAGGCTTCATCAAATGCGGGGAGTACCCCGAATGCAAGAGGTCTCTTCCATTCTCGCGGTTGCTCTAGTGAGATTTTTGGTCGACGCGTCTTGAGAGGACGAGATCTTCGTTTATTGAGAGATACGTCCTCGGGAACTGTCGCCGTTGAAGACGCCGGTAGGGTAGCAGCGGTGGTGCTAACCAGTCTGATACCTGACCTCCGAATCGCGAACATCGTAGACCGGAAAAAGCAAAGAAGTAGTACCTTGTTTGGTGATGTTTGTGACTAATACGCAGTGTAATAAGGTTGCAATATGATCAATTCGTACAATGAACACGAGGAATACTACGAACAACACTGGGAGGAGCGTACAAGACATGTCATTCATGAACAGCAACCCCCGGTAGTCAGTGTTGCAGGCTGATTGACCTTTACAGAACCGTCTGCGTTCCCGGGACCACCTGGGGATCCGGCGGCGTCTGCTTGAGAGTCTATGAGGCGGGCCTTGCAGTCTCTGTAGAGTACACGGTCAGCCTGTGATCTCGCAGAGCTCTCGGATTGGACTGACCGAGCCAGAGTAAAGAAGGCCTCTTCTACACCATCGTTCACCTTGGCAGACGTTTCCATAAACTTGATGCCCAGCTCGTTGGCGAGCTCTCGGCCTTGGTCCTCAGTGACGGCGCGCTTGTCGGTCCAATCGGATTTATTGCCAATAAGGATCTTGTTTACACCGTCGGAAGCGTGTTGTTCGATGTTGGAGTGCCACGTGCGAATGTCTGGTCAGGGCGGTGAATCCACAAGCGGCTGAGGGGTGGCGAGACGGCTCACTGTTGAACGATCGCTCGTCGGTGACATCGTACACGAGCAGAATGCCCATCGCGCCGCGGTAATAAGCGGTGGTGATAGTTCTGAACCGTTCCTGCCCAGCAGTGTCCCACTACGCGCCACGTGGTGACACGTTGAGCGACGAGCTCGGAAAAAGGGACGGGGTGATACGCACGATTTGCAGTTTGATGCGTTTTCCGTCTAGTTCGATGGTGCGGATCTTAAAGTCGATGCCGATGGTGGTGATAAACGAGGGCGTCCAAGCATCGTCGCAGAAACGGAGGAGGAGACACGACTTGCCGACACCTGTGTGTGTGTCAATTTACGCGTGCAGAGAGAAAAGATCGAGAAGTACCTGAGTCGCCGATCAGGAGAAGCTAAGTAAGACAAGTAAGACGAGTAGGACGAGAAGGGAGAAGAAGAAGGTCACCTTGATGAGGAAATCATAGTGAGGAGGGGGCATTTCTGTGCAAAGGTTGAAGGCAAGGCGCAGCGATTATGTAATCGAATATGGCTTCTGAACCTACTACCATCACACTAGTGGACAGCACGGACGTCCTGGAACCGGACATCGTCCGTCCGGGAGGTCTCATGAGGACCGAAACTGTACGGTAAAATCCATGTCATCACATCCCTCACTTGCTCACGAAACCGCTCAGAGGCACACGTTTCGTCAACCAGCTAAACCTATCGAACCTCCGACCCCTCGCGGCTCTCTCCTCGGTCTAGATCGCCTGGCTAAAGAGAAGAGAGAACAAGCAAACACGGAAAACGACTCCAGGAAGAAGGCAAGGCTGGATGATGATGCCGTCTTCAAAGGTGCGCGCCATTTTATAATGACATGGCACCGCGACTGATTTGCGCTCAAAGTCCCGACTCTACCCCCGCCACGGAGTGGTACTTCTAGACAGAGAGGCCAGGAGACCCCATCTAATCCAGGTGGCCTCTCCGAAATCGCTCGCCAGCGACTGGAGGAGCATAGAAGGAATCGGGACAGACAAAAGGGTAAGAAATTTTCCTTGTCGTCGTGTGTGTCTCATTTTATCGTGTTGTTTAGAGGGTATCTCTGCTACTCAAGAGCGCAAGGTGGTCGGACCCAAAGGTCTCGGAGATTTCCAGCGTCGACTTAACAGGGACGATAGAGGATGGGGAGGCCGCCTCGGAAGGGGGTGGGATTCAACACCGCGCAGTCAAAGAGGCAGTCGCGACCGTGACAACGATGCACCTAGCGTCCGTGTACCCAACGTTGGTTGGGAGTCGACTCCAAGACGAAATCGAGATGGGGAAAGCTCAGCGTGGGGAGGCGCGAAGGATAGAACGTGGGACGCTCCAACGCCGAGGGTTCCAAGAGGAGGCAGTCCGGAGGATGACGGTCTCTTCGGTGTAGATATACGAGAGTGGGAGGAAGAGCAGGTCAGGTTGGATCGAGACTGGTATCGCGGTGCTGAAGAAGGCGGGGTGGCCGGCGATGAGGAACATAATCCTCTTGCCCAGTACGAGGATCTTACCATTATTAAAGAGGCTGAGATAGCAACAAAAGCAAGAGTCTGTCGTGATTTTTTCCTTCTTCCTTCGGTGATCATGCTGATTCCCAAACGTAGAAGAGAATATCGGCCAGGCAGGCCCAATATAATGCCGACAACGACCTATGGGAGGCCAACCGAATGGTCACTTCGGGTGTCGCCACACGCAAAGAACTTGATCTCGATTTCGAGGACGAGTCGGAATCCACCGTCCACGTCATGGTTCACGATCTCAAGCCCCCGTTTTTGGATGGCAAGACAGTTTTCACGAAGCAGCTAGAGCCTATCAACCCCATAAGGGATCCAACAAGTGACATGGCTGTGTTCTCGAAGAAAGGCAGCGCGCTCGTGAAGGAAAAACGAGAGCAAGCCGAGCGCGCGAAAGCCGCTGCTAAGCTTGCTTCGCTGGGAGGAACGTCATTGGGCAACATCATGGGGGTAAAGGACGAGGAGGCCGAGGCCGAAGGTACGTCTCCGGTTTGTCCCTTTTGATACTCGTCGTGTTGGACATTCACAGCCCTTCCTGTTCCTCGCCTCGACAGCTGCAGCAGAGCAAGCCGCTGCATCTGGAGAAAAGGAGGACTACAAAGGAGACTCCAAGTTCGCTAGCCATCTAAAAACGTCGGCTGGGGTCAGCTCGTTCGCCAAAAGTAGGACGTTGAAGGAACAGAGGGAGTATCTGCCCGCATTCGCCTGCCGAGAGGAGCTACTCAAAGCCATCCGAGAAAACCAAGGTAAGTATTCCGATTTTAAATCAGGGAGGGTGCAACTCTGACGACCAAACTTCACCTAGTTGTCATCGTCGTTGGCGAGACAGGTTCTGGTAAGACCACACAATTGGCACAGTTCCTGTACGAGGACGGATATGCTTCTTTCGGTATCATCGGTTGTACGCAACCTCGTCGAGTTGCGGCAATGTCTGTTGCAAAGCGTGTATCCGAAGAGATGGAGGTGTGTCACGCGATTCCCCTGTTTTTATTCTTGCGTCTCAATCGTACCGCAGTGTAAGCTTGGCGGGCTTGTTGGTTATGCCATTCGGTTCGAAGATTGCACATCGTCGGAGACAAAGATAAAATGTAAGCGACATTCTGTGCTCTTTCTCCGGCTAACCTGTATCCGCTCTCTAGATATGACAGATGGTGTTCTGCAGCGAGAGTCCCTGAACGAGGGTGACTTGGACAGATATAGTGTCATCATCCTTGATGAAGCACACGAACGCTCACTCAGTACTGATGTTCTCATGGGTCTTTTGAGGAAGAGTAAGTCGATCGTTTCGTATAGCTATGTTCATTCTCAAAGAAAACCCGGTAGTTCTCTCACGGAGGCGTGATTTAAAACTCATTATCACATCCGCAACTATGAACGCCGAAAAGGTGAGATCTGGATCTTGCATGTTGCCAAACATGTGTTCAAGGGTAATCTAGTTCTCCGGGTTCTATGGAAATGCCCCAACGTATACCATTCCCGGTCGCACATTCCCGGTCGAAATATATCACTCAAAGTCGCCCTGTGATGACTATGTTGATGGCGCTGTCAAGCAAGTCCTCCAAATCCATCTCTCGTTGCCTCCAGGCGACATCCTTGTCTTTATGACTGGCCAGGAAGATATAGAAATTACTTGTCAAGTTGTAGAGGGTCAGTGTTCACTCCTCGGCATCTCGCGTCTCTTCATTCTCAAGGCGTTGCAGAGAGGCTTTCACAACTGGACGAGCCACCACCTTTGGCAGTATTGCCTATCTACTCGCAGATGCCGGCAGATTTACAAGCCCGCATCTTCGAGCCCACTAGTGATGGCCGCCGAAAGGTTATCGTAGCCACGAACATTGCTGAAACATCACTAACAGGCAAGTCGTTGTTTCATGTGCTCTGTGCACAGCGCTTATGGAATCCATAGTCGACGGAATCCTGTATGTCGTTGATTCAGGGTATTCCAAGCTGAAAGTCTACAACCCAAAAGTTGGTATGGACGCTCTCCAGATTACTCCTGTGAGCCAGGCGAATGCAAATCAACGCACGGGTCGTGCAGGCCGAACAGGCAGTGGGTTAGTCGATCATGGGTGAACTCTTCATAATCCAGTTCTGACGATCGGTTGCAGTTTCTGTTATCGCCTGTACACTGAGATGGCCTACCGAAACGACATGTTCCCCAATACCATTCCCGAGATCCAGCGCACAAACTTGGCCAATACCGTATTGCTGTTGAAGTCGCTCGGCGTCAAGAACCTGTTAGAGTTTGACTTCATGGACCCTCCACCTCAGGTATGTTGAAAGCCCTGCATTTCCAAACGTAGCGCTGACAGGCCGGCAGGCAAACATCATCAATTCAATGTACCAGCTCTGGGTTCTGGGAGCTCTCGACAATGTTGGAGATCTAACGCCAGTTGGGCGCAAGATGTCCGATTTTCCCATGGAACCATCGATGGCGAAGATGTTGATCGCCTCCGTGGAGTACAGATGCTCCGGAGAGATGCTCACGATCGTTTCAATGCTCTCCGTTCCTAGTGTCTTTTACCGACCAAAGGAGCGGATGGAGGAAGCTGATGCAGCTCGCGAAAAGTTTAATGTTCCAGAGAGCGATCACCTGACCCTTTTGAACGTGTTTAACCAGTGGAAAAGCCATGGGTGCGTATTGGCGACAACGTTGTGATCATTCACTAAGCCCCACTCAGCTTCCGGGATGACTGGGCTACGAGGCATTTCTTGCACCCCAAGCTTCTTAGGAAGGCCCGGGAAGTTCGTGCCCAGCTCGAGGATATCATGAAGTTCCAGAAAATGGAGCTCATATCCTGTGGAACGGACTTTGATATATTGAGGTATGTCGTGTTGTATTGTGTTTAGGGTACTGAGAAAGATTGAACTTTCGCAGGAAAGCGATCACTGCTGGATACTTCCACCAAGCCGCCCGAGTCAAAGGTATTGGAGAGTATGTCAACATTCGGACCGGCCTGCCGACACACCTACATCCCACGAGTGCGCTGTATGGGCTAGGATGTGAGTGTTTATATATATATCTTTGACTCCCAAACTCATTTTCCCTAGATACACCAACTTATGTCGTCTATCATGAGCTGATCCTTACGTCGAAGGAATATATGACACAAGTCACGGCCATAGATGCTTATTGGCTAGGTAAAGTGGACTTTGGCGCCTCGGAATGTGTACATCAATCACTCACTGTCTCACAGCCGACCTGGGATCTGTGTTCTACTCTGTTAGGGAGAAGAACTTTGATGACGGTAGTTCAAGACGTAGAGCTGACCGAGAATTCTCCAAGAGAGCCGAGTTGGAGAACGAGATCAAGAAGCAAAGGGAAGAGTGAGTTACACCATATCGTCATCGGCGGCGGGTGGATAACTGACGACCGAAACACTAGGGTGGCCCAGAAAGAGACGGAACAAGCCTTGGCGGTCAAGACCACAACCGGGAGCTCGCAGATAATTGTACCTGGGACGCCGAGACATCCTGGTCTGCGTGTCGGGCAGACACCACGTCGACAAGTGGGTATATGATCACGTAGATGTCGTGGAGTGGGTCCGTAGATTGTCGTATCGAGAATTATAAGTATATCATTTGTTTTATAATTTCTCTGCGTCGTTACCACCTAGATACGCTCGCGAAGCGGCGGACCCAGTTGCCAAAGAACCCGGATGATGGCGAGTGGGGCTGGCAGTCTCGCCGGGATCGTCGCACTGAAGCACTGAGGTCGATCCAGGGCTGGGTGATATGCAAGTTCCAGGGCCTTTCGAGGCGGACCACACCGGCAGAAGGCTGTTGCGTTCCTCTCCTTTGGAGACTCTCGTTCGCAGGACTTCGTCTCGAAGAGCAAAGGTCCAAATTCTACCCCCACCGTCTCTTCGAGCTCGCTTTGCACCTTCCCCCGTGGTATCACCACCGAGACCGTTTGCTGGTCAACGCGTCGGGCCCGACTCTCCTTTACTGCATTCAAACTTTCGGAGTTCGACGGCTAGCGCGGTAACGAATGCCACCGCATTACACGCTAACCAAGATTCCAAGTCCTTCCTTTGGTTCACGGACGACTGTGAACCGAACGGCGACTCGGACGATTGGTACTTGGAGGACAACAATTACGTCCAGCCATTTTCGGGTGGCTCAGACAATCCAGAAGATCACAACACCAACAACAACACCTGTTCCACCGCCTCTCCATACTACCTCGAACCACGGACTGACTTATGGCCCCAGCAGGCCTCTTCAACGAACTTTGCTGACTCTCTCGAAGATCTGTCAATGTACCCGCCCCCCTCCCCTTTACCGACCGTCGTCGTCTCCTCTCCGGACGATGGACCCAGGCCGAGTGGCCCCTTGCGTCAGCCGATAGTGGCGCTGCAGGGTGGCTCGCCAAGCATGAATTTCTCCAGACCAGGTCGGCCTCCCATATTCTCTTCCGAAGAACAGAAACGAGAAGTACTCGAGCGTAACGCTCGGCGGCCGAACTCGCCCGGAGCGAGTTCCAGCCCGATGCCCCTCGATCCTGTCACTCCCGTCACCGGCATATATCCTGACAGGCTCCACCCTCCTGACCGTTTCGCACCCATCCCGCCGCCATCGTCGCTCCACCCCGAGGGGGTCATCTACTCCACTCGTACATTCTCTATACCACACGTGTTGCTACCTTCGCATCCACCTTCGTTCAGAGCGCCGTCGGCTCTCAGCTTGTACTCTAATACGTATTCGTTTTACCAACTGGACAGCGCTCTGCCTTCGCCGACGACGTCTCAATCTCCTCAGTCGTCTCCGGACGTGTCTCCAGTCACCAGTCGACCGCAGTCTGTCGAGCCCCAGTCACCCGAAGACTACCTTCAGTTGGGAATACGGTACCACGAAGCGAATCAACTCCAAGACTCGGCCGCCTGTTTCGAGAAGAGCGCGAAGGAGCAGGGTGGTTGTGGTGTTGGGATGTTGATGTGGGGTCTGACGCTGAGACACGGCTGGGGATGTGAGAAGGACGAAAAGAATGGGTTCAAGTGGCTGACAAAGGCTGCCGAGTCGGCAGTGGAGGACCTTGAGCAGGCAAAATCAAAAAAGGGCCTGGAGGTGAAGGGCGTCAGGGTGAGTTTCGTCCGGTTCGCTTGGACGAGTGGGATCTCACCCGCTCGGCGATAGGAAGAGCTCGTGCTTGCCATCTACGAGGTCGGCCAATGCTTCTTCCAGGGCTGGGGGGTAGTGAAAGATCAAAAGATGGCCGTCGTACGTGGTTGATCGCTTGATGCGGCTCACAAGGCTCTGATGAGGCTGGTTGCAGAGCTACTATAGGGTTGCTGCGAACCTGGGAGATGCCGATGCCCAGCAGGATCTGGCCTTTTGCCTTGCCAATGGAAAGGGGTGTAAGAAGGACAAGAAGGAGGCTGCAAAGTGGTACCGCGCTGCTGTGAGTGCGGCGTTACATTCTATCATTCGTGATCTTGATGAATGCCATCGCAGGTTGCACAAGGTATGAGCGACGTTGGAATGGCGTGGATTTACAAGGATAAGTACAAGGACTAGATGCCGACACGCGATTCTCGAGACCCCCCCTCCCGACTAGCCAATGGCAATGGTTCTCTCGGTATACCCAGGCGACTCCGCGCGGGTAGTGATACGGAGGTTACGTTTAGAATATTCTGACGTATTTATACCCCAATGAATATGTGTCGGAGAGACGGACAAGGAGTTCGTACGACTTGCGAATCAATCTGATCAGATGTACAGACCAGCGCCATTTTGATCGCGTGTTGATCGCTGTTCGTCCTGCGAGCGGCCAAAAGCTTCGACCTGGACGACTAGCCTCCAGGGTACCATGACTTGGCCAACATATCTGCCTGCAGGGGTGTCTGTTCCGAGGATGAACTCTTCGGTGTTGATGAGCAATATGTTGAGGAGTTGGTCTGTGCCGACGAATGTACCGAGAAAGACGCGGTTGTCGGAGGTGACGATGCGGAGGGTCTCCTTGAAGAGGTCCCTGACTGCAGCGATGGCTGGGGTGTCTGGCATGGGCGGGTCTGGCGAAGACATGACAACTCACACGCCCACGCGAGTGAGTTCTTGCAATGAACCCGTTTGAAAGTGCGCCCTCTCTCAACATGCAAGGACACCACGACTCTGTCAACACACACAGGTACTCGGTCATCTTGCCGACCTATAACGAGCGCAAGAACCTCCCGATCATCGTCTGGCTATTGGCCAAGGTATTTGCCGAACAGTGCGTGTGTGTTTTTGACAGACGGGTGCAAACCGGGCCGCTGAAAGGTCTAGTGAGCTAGCATGGGAGATCATCGTCGTCGACGACGCCAGCCCGGACGGTACACAGGAAGTCGCTAAGGAGCTCGCCAAGGTGTATGGCGAGGACAAAATCGTACGTTGTCATTCTTGCTCGTTCCGTCGCTAACGTGCTGAGCGCACCGCAGGTTCTGAAACCACGTCCCGGAAAGCTCGGGCTCGGGTATGTTGGTCAAGTCTGGTTTGTTTCGAGCACGCGTGTACTCATTGTCCGGCGCGCAGGACTGCGTATATTCATGGACTAGACTTTTGCACCGGCGACTTTGTGATCATCATGGACGCCGACTTTTCGCACCACGTAAGTAAAGTTGGTGTTGTCGAAACCCCCTTTTTGAATCTTACTCTGCCGTGTGGTACAGCCCAAGTTCATACCACAATTTATCAGGTGACGTTTGGATTGGGGCGACTGACCCGGCACGGCTAACGAGCGGCGTTTTCTTTGCAGGTTACAGCAGGCATACAACTTGGACATTGTCACGGGCACACGGTACCGGTCTACGCCCACCCCCGATCTATCTGGTACGCGGCCTGGCGGGGTACACGGGTGGGACCTGAAGCGGAAGCTTGTCTCGAGAGGCGCCAACTTTTTGGCTGCGACGGTGCTGAACCCTGGCGTCAGCGACCTGACGGGTAGCTTCCGGTAGGCACGTCTCGATGTTTTGAGTGCCTGTCATTGACACACCAATCAGGCTGTATCGTGTGCGAGTGCTACGGCACATCATCACGCTTACACAGTCGCGGGGGTACGTGTTCCAGATGGAGATGATGGTCCGTGCGCGTGCGCTTGGGTACACGGTTGGGGAGGTTCCGATCACGTTTGTCGACCGAATTTTCGGGGAGAGCAAACTCGGCGCGAACGAGGTCGTTGGGTATGCAAAAGGTGTTTGGTCGCTCTTCACGTCCGTGTAGTCGTGGCTGTGCACATATGACATCACATGTGTAAGCATCCAGAAAAGGAAATCATTCTTTTTGGTGCTCCTCTCGGCCTTTTGATTCGCGACCATCACCATCATGAGCCTCCGTCAGGACGTCCTCAGGTCTCTCACCCTCTCAGACCTCGCAGTCGAGCGCAAGCGCGCTGCTGCCTCAGCCCAGGCCTTTGATGGCGATTCCGACGACGAGCTGATCAACGTTGTGAGCTTGGCTTTAATAAATAACTCATGACTCGTTTGATATACATCCTTATCGTCGCCTAGACCTCTGCTCCCGGGACACCTGCGCGGTCCCGGGGGCCATCCAGGCCAGGTTCAAGGCCCGCCTCGCCCACTCGGCGAGCAAACCCGCGCAGCGCTCCAAGCCTCGTCCTGTCATCGAAATCTCTCTCGTCCGATCCATTAAAGGCCTTTCCAACTCAAATATCGCAGTACATTTTCCGATGGCTTACAGTATCGGATCTGGCTTCGTGCTCCAGAGTATCGCGGAAATGGAACAAGAGTCAGACGCTCAATTACAGTGAGCGGGACTGTTCGCGTCCGCGCTGATGTGTATTGACACGGATGTAGTATGGTTCCAACACTACCGCAAAGAGAAATTTCACGACGAGAGCCTTCCGACGGGAAAGTGGACGAGGAGGGAGTCGAAACAGAATTGGGTTTGTTTTCAGTGCATTCCGTCGAGGATGTGGTCTGAACTCTGCTCTAGCGGTCAACGTTTGGGTCGACGTGTGCGAACAAGTCCCCGTCTTCCAGCCCGTTGGAACACTCGCCCGCTCGTTCGGGATATCAGACGCCCAAGGAAATCAACGAGGAGAAATGGAGAACAGAAGAGCAGGTCCGCCCAAGTAAACTTGAGATGCGCGAGATGTACAAGGAACTTGGCGGTCGCAAGTCGCGTACCAAGACCAAGCTTGGCAGTGCGGGTGGGCATAGAGATAAGACTGGCTGGGCCGACAACTTCGACGAATGATAGATAGACGATTATCTGCTTTCATAGAGGATACATACAATCAATCATTTTACGCTAGGACTGTGCCAGTACGAGATCACGGAACGCTGATCGCACGAGTTTGATGAATCGGTATACATCTCCGGTTTGATTGAGCTCTTGCAAGAGGATCGGAAGGGCGGGTAGTGGTGGAGTTGTCGTTATCACTAGATTGATGCGCGTGAGACTAGAATCTCGGATGTGCAGAGAAGATCTACCATTGTATGTCGGGCTGGAGACGTCCAGGACGAAGCTAAACTCTCGGTCAATATTCCCTTCGTCCACATGCGAAAACCGGATGAGGAGTTGGTCGGCCTCGATGCCTTCGATATTGCATTTGAGCCACGACTCCAACGCTGCAAGCTCAGGTTCTAGTTGTGCAGCATGGACATTCAGTATATTCCGTTCAGCATCCTTTTCTGAATTCGTTGGTCCTTCGGTACATGTCTCTCGAAATCAAGGTCGGACGTCGCACCTCGTTGAAGATTCGAAACGATAGCGCGGTATTGTTCGATCTCGGTATCAATGCCTGCGGAAGACTCGCGTATCGAGGCTAGTTGACGTTTGAGGGCAGCGACCGATTGTTCGGCCTCGCGCCTCTCCTCTTGCTCCTTGCCCAATACTTCCGCCGGCGGTCTGAGTGGGTTGGCGAGAAGAGATAAATCATAGGTGACATACCAGCCAACAGATCGATTTCTTTCAATTTACACTGGTTTATTTCGGCCTCCACTGCTTGCGTCCGCTCCGCCAGTTTTCTCTTTTCTGCTTCCTGGGCATTTCTGTGTTTCGTTATCTCTGCGATGGCGCGATTGGTGTAGCTTGTGACCGCTCTGAGAAAGTTTCCGGTCGAGGTCTCGTATGCCTGCAGCCGAAGATCAATTTGAGGATTTGGTTGGGCGAGGATGGACGCGAGGTCAATGTGTGCGTGTCGCATATTCTACTGGGGTTACTCGTCGCGCGTCGCGTTCTTGATCGCATTGGTCACGTGGTCTCGGTACCATTCGATCACAGTTCAAGATCTCTTCTTGTTCACGAACACGACGACCGGCGATCATCCCCCTTCATGGCTGAAAAAAGCAAAGCTTCAGACCGTCACGATATCTACATGGACACTGCAAAGGCCATAACCATTGGCCTCCGTGACATCCACATGAGCACGGCCAAGGGTGACCACGGTTGGAACGACGACATCACCATGGACACCACGAAAGCGGCGACAACAATGAAGCCATCAGGCTTTCAGCTCTGGGAGAGGGAGTTTTTGGGGAGCCCAGAGGTGAAGCGCAAAGCCACAGTGGCGCAGCTCTGTGCGTCTCCCTCCTGATCGTCCGCGATGACTACCCGATTGAAGGATCGCAGACTTTCTCGACTACTATTTTCAAAACCTGGGGTACCTCGCTGCTCGCAAGGATCGCAGGGTGCGTTTTGACGCTGATACGGCGAAACGACAGTTGTCTGCGGCCGAGTATGCCAAGGAGTTCAAGTCGTACTGTGGACGCGAACGTGTGTTACTCAGGAAGCGGCGTGCCAAACTGCGTTTGGAACAATTCCACATCATAGCTCAGGTCGGACAGGGCGGTTACGGTGAGGTATTTCTCGCACGAAAGCAGGAAACTGGGGAGGTATGTGCGTTGAAGAGGATGAAAAAACGAACGCTGCACAAGATGGACGAGGTACGTTGCCGTGTTGTCATCACGCGATGCACAATCATGTCATCGGTGCCTAGGTTCGGCACGTTCTCGTGGAACGTGATATCCTGACGGCGACCAAGACGCCTTGGTTGGTGCGGTTACTATATGCCTTCCAAGACACTCACCACGTGTATCTCGCCATGGAATACGTACCCGGGGGAGACTTTCGGACTCTTCTCAACAACTCTGGAGTTTTGAAGGAGGAGCATGCAAGGTTCTATATCAGTGAGATGTTCGTAGCCGTTAACGAACTACACAAGCTTGGCTACATCCATCGTGATCTGAAACCCGAGGTTCGTCTTGGTCCATTGGTAATGCTTCGTACTGAGCGTTTGACACGCCCGCAGAACTTTTTGGTGGATGGAACTGGCCACGTCAAACTTACGGACTTTGGGTTGGCGACGGGGGCTTTGAACCCAAAGCGGATCGAGTCTTTGAAAATCAAAGTAGGTTCCGAGTTGAAGTCTTGACCGGCCCGCATGACCCATTTGTGCAGCTCGACAAGGTCAAGGACAACCACGTCGTGTATCGGTCGACGCTCGAAAGGCGCTCCATTTATCGTTCTATTCGCCACGAGGATCAACGTTATGCCGACTCCATCGTGGGTTCCCCGGATTACATGGCCCCGGAAGTCCTCCGCGGGAAGCCCTACACTTACTCGGTCGACTACTGGTCTTTAGGGTGCATCTTCTTCGAGTTCTTGGCTGGTTTCCCTCCGTTCAGTGGAGGTTCTCCGGAGGAAACCTGGACCAATTTGAAAAACTGGACCAAGGTGTTACGGCGGCCCGAATATGACAAACCGGAAGACCTCATTTTCAATCTCTCCGACATAGCATGGGATGCTGTTACCAGGTATATCTTTTCCTGTCGGTCGCATATTGGTACTCTTACTCAGTCTTACACCCCAGGCTTATATCACACACGAGCATCCGATACTCCACCCTACAGCAGGTAAAGGGTCATCCGTTCTTTGATTGTGTCAGATGGGAGGATTTGCGATCGACCCGGGCTCCGTTTGTCCCTGCTTTGGATTCGGAGATTGATACGGGGTACTATGATGACTTCACGTCACCCGAAGATATGGCCAAGTATGCGGAGGTAAAGGAAAAGCAGAAGAATGTGGATAAAGTCAAGGAGAAAGAGGATCTTACACCTAGAGGGGTGTGGGTTGGATTCACGTTTGGTAAGAATGGTCCCAGTAACAGATTCCTGAGTGCTTTGGAGGGAGGGAGGGATGATAGTAGTACATTGGCCACCATATTCTAGCATTTCAAATCACCTTGCTTGCAAGGTTTTATCATGTTTTAGATTCATACCCACATGGTGACCATTCATGTGAATGGCATGATAATCTTGTGTGATGACCAATTTCTGATGGCCATTCTAATCAAGGGAATGGTGAAGAGCCAATTACCTTGCTTGACAAGGTCTCTTCCAACCCACTATGGAGACATAACTGCATATTCTAAACATCCTTGGAAGGCTTGTGGAAGTTGTAATAATATGTTTTTGTCAATTATATCATACATTTGGTGGCAAATTGGTATGTTTTCCCAACTTTGAGAGTATGTGGATGCTATTTCCAGGCACATGTAGTAGGCACATCCCACTACAGTATCGACACATGACTGTTTATTCAGAATAGTTGTAAAAGCATTCTGGAAGCTATAATAACACTTTTATGATATGTTTTGCAAACCTCCTAAATCTCCTAAGATTTACTGTCTTTTTCAGTGAGGTTGGCACCATGGGAATATTACGTTCAAAAACACATCTCAACTTCGGTTGCTCATATCTTCTCAACATCCACTCAGAATTCGACGGAAACGATACCGTTCGACTCAGACAGCCTAGGAGATCACTTTCCGACATGACCGAAGACGAAATTCGAAGTTTTTGTATATTCGGGATTTGAGGATTTCGACCTTGGGTCAGTTAAACTCAGTTTCCCTCTCTGTACTCAGATCCAGTGCTCAAACCAGCGTCGTAGCTATGCCACGAGGTCAGCAAACCACTCCCAAGATACAGTGGGCCGCTGTTCAGCTTTCAAAGTTCCTGGATCACGAGCAGATCGGCATGTGCCTCAATATCTCCACGCGCTCTGTCAAATGCATTGTCGCATTCTTTGATCAATATGGAACCATCCCCAACCCAGGGGAGGATGTTGTCCAGAAGGAGAGAGTTGGACGGAGGCAGCTGAGTGACGTCGATGTCGAGATATATAGTATTGTATCTACATACTCAGGCTGGAAAGCTAACACTATTCGTTATCATACTAGTTCCTTCTAGGAACCGTGCAGAAAACTTGAACTCTGGATCTATACCTGGATGAGCTTCAAGAGATGTTACAAGCATGCAGTGGTACTCAGGTATCGTGCACAACAGTGTGGCAAACACTTCACAGGTATGGTTACACGATGAAAAAAGTGAGTTGTGACTTCTAGGCTGTATCTTTTAATGTCACTCACATCTTCTCAGCTCACGCGTGTTGCAGTAGAACAATCGTTGAGCAAACGGCTTGAATATCTCACTCGCATAGGCAAATACACAGTAGAGCAACTCGTCTTTGTCGATGAGCACTTCAGGTTACTGTTTATTTGAAGCTCTTAGGTTGATCTTTTATTACCAAAAGATCAAGCTAAGAGCTTCCATTTCTATGGGTGTTCCCAGGGCAGAAATATGTTTTTTGATGGACCCTAGAAAGCTATTTTTAGGTGAAATGAAAGCATCCCTGAGTCTCACCCTGAGTAGCAGGGATGCCCAGTAGGGTAAGAGGGCATCCCTCTCATGCACAGAGGGATGCCCTGTGATAGTTTTGGATGACCTCATATAATTATGTTATATTGGGACATAGAGGGGGTGTCTGGGGTCCTGGAAAAAGGATGCCCTCAAATGACACATTTGTGTATATAACAGGGCCTCTCTTTGACTATGATTGGGCATTCCTCTAAAGAGAAGGGCATCCCTGTGACTGTTATGGCATCCCTCTAA
>JBBPOM010000768.1:0-18580 GCA_038091455.1 Leccinum uliginosum | reverse complement strand
CTTGACTGCCGTGCGTGCGCAGATGCTTGCCATGAAGAGAGTCGCCATTTTGTTCGGGGGCGCGCCACATGGATTAGAGGAGGTCGTTCCGCCCAGTCAGCGTTTGCGCGTCGCTTTCTACACCGAGCTATCGACTTGAATTCGGAGCTGACTTTCTTGAGATCGGTTTGCACCTTTTGAATTTCGTTCTTTCGTCGGTTGCGGCTATGTTTGTATTCATTGTTGTGTCTATACCAGTTTCGTAATCCAGTCATCGCTAACAGGTTCACGTCCATAATGTGAGTAGGAAGGTCACACAGAGGGTTGGACTGTGACGCAGTGAGGCACGAGCGGAGTCACAGTGCAAGGTCTTCGGACAAGCGGCATAAGCGAGAGGCACTGCATCCTCTTGCCTCCACCATGTCGCTCGTCCGCCTTGCAGCGCACATCTTCGCGCATTTCAGCATATGTTAGTATCTTACATTTCCCCTGATATTGGCCCATTATGTTACTTCAAATCTACATATCATATATTTATTGAAAGAGATATTGAGATTTCAACCTTTCAACTGTAATATCCACGCACGATGCTACCCATCTCATTACATAGTACCTCTCATCACTAGTACTCATCATTCCAGTGAAGCTGCCTCGCCTCCAAGCCGCACTACCGACTCCAACTCCGACTCGCAGAGCGGAAATTGTTCCTGGACGAGCAGCTGAGCTTCCGCTGATCTGGGCTTGATCGAACACTTGAACGGCGCTTGATGACTGTGGTACGAAGGGGAGAGGTGGTGGTCAGCAGATAAAGCACGGCCACAACAGAAAACGAGTTTACGAACACGATTGTCTCTCCTACTATTTCATGCTCGGGGGTGATTTCCACCCCATCTTCGACGTACTTCGAGATGTCGAACACGGCGAGCGCTTGGGCGCACATGAGCCAGACGGTCGAGCTTCCCAGAAAATAGCCTGAAGGGACGACGGGTCAGATTCGCGTCCAACTTGTAGACATAAACAAGGCGTGCTAGAACAATTTACCTGGGCATTTGCTTCGCGCGGAAATCACGGATGTCAATGTTGATTTCCTACTATGACATTCAGGTAAACTCTCACCGCCGTCCAAAGCCAAAACACGCGTTCCCAGGGTGTGGTTCCGGGTTCTCCCCCAAGAATCGCTCGGGTTGGAACTCTAACGGCTCCTTAAACGTCCTTTCATCACGAAGTATGGCCCTAACAGAACCAATAACGTAAGGCTGGGAAAGCGGCGGGACTCATGAATGATGCCATTTACTCACCAGATGTTCGCCAAAACGTACGAACCCGCAGGGATCAAATACCCGTCATACGTCTCATCGACTCTCGTACACCGCATCGCTGTAAATGCTCGTATTAAAACGAGATGTGATCAACGATGAAGGCACTGACTCAGGGGGCCAGGCGTATGCCAACGCAACAGCTCCGTAAACAGCGCTTCCATGTACGGCAGAGAATCCCGATCGGAAAATGTGGGCAGTCTGTTCGTACCCACCACTGCGTCTAGCTCTTGTTGTGCTCTCTTCATGACGCGGGGGTAGAGCGTCATGGCGAGATAAAACGAATAGGCAACAGAATTGGCCTTGCGCGAAGGCATATAGAAATAAACTTGAACGCGAGATTTGGGACCCTCACCGTGTCCGCACCCCCTGTCATTCAATTATTTAATAATGGTATCGTGATAGTTGATACTACGAGTATCTCGACGAGGTCGTACCTTGATACATTGTCGCTGTGGCCCACTTGACGCTGTCCTCTTGTTCATCTGTAAGGTCAGAAGTACTCAAAAAACGAGACGATAGCGAGGGCAATGCCATGCCAGCGGCCTGTACAGATCTAGTTTAGCTGGCATCAACATGATGGACGAAAAAATTTACCAACTGAGACTTGACATAATTGTGAGGAATTTCCACGAGGTCCCGTAGAACGAGTGCATATTTCTTTGCCTTTCTCTTGAATCCAGCACCGGGAAACCAAGACGGAATGTACTTCACTGTGAAAAGGTTGTAAAGTCTTTGTGCATGCTGAGACGAGGCGACGACATACAGAAATGAAGGAAATCGACATAGTATATACCTGGTGCGGTCGCCATGGACAGCTGTGAGTTTGCTTCATGGGCCAGATCGACAAGCGGGTCATCCCCCTCCCGAGTTACATAGCCATGCGAGAGGCGCAAGATTACAGAAGTGAGGTTTCTAAACGCGCACGACGGTCAGCGAAAATGGCAGGCAATTATATTTAGCTCACTTTCGAACGTGGGCCTGAGTTCTTTCCGGGTCCTCGAGCACGCATCGGAGAAACCGTCGAGTCTCGAATTCGAGCATCCTATGCAGCTTGGCTACGGTGGCATAACTCCCGATATCCTGAGCGATCCACTTTCTGTGCGTGCGAAACCACTCGTTGTAGTTGGAAAGGAGCATTATCTTGCCCCATCCGGAGAGTTCACCACACATGACCGACTGAGGGCGGTCAGAGAAGTTGATGCTACGTTTCTCGAGCAAGTTTTCCGCGATTTTGGCAGAGCCAATGAGGATGATATTGTATCCGAATAGAGAGAACGAGGCAAGATCACCTATCCAATTAAAATTAGTCGTGTTCGACTGCGTGCTCAAGCGTTCATGGGTCGGCATACCATACTTTTGGTTGAGTTCGAGAACCCTTAACCAAGGTTTGTCTTTGTCTTTGGGGAGCTTGAAAAAGCACAAAAGACCAGACATGCCTGGTGGAAAATGGCGGGCTTTGTACCTTTCATAAAGCTCATAGAGGCAAACGATGCAGAGGACGGATGAGATGAGTAATGAAATGATTCCAAGGACACCACTGTTTGCAAGTGCGAATGTCGAGCTTGGAAGGAAGTTGATCATGATGGGACGATTGTGGCCTCGGTCAGTCCTTCAAGCTTCAACTTTAGCTTGAGTTGCATGTCTAAATTCGCGATAGTAAAGTTATTGTGTTCATCAAAAGGAAGTTAGTTCAAGATAACGCATCACTAGCACGTCGGTAAGAAACGTAACAAGCGCGTCAACAACTGTCACGCTGTTTACTGTCACGTTACTTATGTAACCATTCGATGAGCGGAGACTCGAGTCTGAAAAAGTTCATACTTCGGACCAGAAGTCGAACCGGCTCGGAGGATGGCTGCCAGTGAGCCCAAGTTCTCAGTCCACAACGGTGACACCGCTTAGCGACAAATTACTGGTCAGCTTCAAGTTGAAGCAAGTTATGACTTCACAGTGCCAGTTATGTAAAAGTGTATAGATTTCTGGATGTCGTACACGTCATTCAAGTTGCGACAGATTGAACAAATCGAGCGCTGAGCGCTGAGCCATAGACCGCCCAAGTTATAGTAAGTTTTGTTCTTGATGTGTTAATATGGCGCGGCAGAAGCTTCTGATACGGCGGCGGCGACGTTTAGCGGCCATAATGCTTGCTACATATAAAGATTTGAGTTCACAATCATATCTCAGTCACGTCTGCGGTCGAAGTAATTACCTGATGGCAGAAGCCTCTTTCGATCAATGATCACCCAATTGGCGACATGGGCTGCCAACGGATCAAAGGTCGAATCCGAGTCGAGCATTGTCATATGTCACGTCTGACTGTCTGACAGGGCGGCTCAACAAACGCCACTATGTAACTTCTTGGAAGCTTTCCAGACGTTCAGGGTTAGGTCTCTCAGGCTGTTTAGAGTTCTCGAGCATATCCCCAAATGTACGTATGCAAAACAACATGTTCCGGGGGATTCGCTTCTGAACTTATTGTCACTCCGAGGTGTATCAAATCAGCAACTTGAAGGCAACTCCTCCGGCGACTGATCGGATAATCACGTCAGACGCACCTCCTGCCTTACTTACCCGCCGATGGATATGAAGGACGTACAAGTAAGCTGCGTCAACTGCCCCTCCCCCCTCTTGCGTCCTTGATCCGCAATGCCTTACTTGGCTGACTTCATCCTTTCCTTTGTGACTGCAGACCACATTCCATCCCACCTTACTTCCTATATACCAGGCAAGACACCGTTCTCGACATGGCCCGCGGTCGTAAGCATGGCTGTGACGTATTTTGTGGTCGTGTTCGGTACTCGCGAAACCATGAAGGACAAAGCGCCATTGAAGTTGACTACCCTGTTCCGAGCACACAATCTAATATTGTGTGTTGGGAGCTTCATCCTCATGGCGCTCATCGGTGAAGAAGTCTTCTCTAATTGGTCGAAGCCCGAAATAGGCACCTACGGCTCGCTATGTGCCCGTGAAGCTTACACACAGGTGAGCGCTCTATCTGGATACCATTTGACTACCAGTTTAGCTCATGCGTCACGACTACAGAGGTTGGAATTTTACTTGATGCTGAACTATTACTTCAAGTACTACGAGTTCATCGATACTTTCTTCTTGGCTATGAAGAAGAAACATTTGTGTGCGTATTTTGCCTTCACATCATTACCAAATGAATTACCCTGACCGATCGACCCCAAAGCGTTCTTACACGTATATCACCATGCGGCCACGGCCGTTCTGGCGTTCGTACAGTTGAATCATCGAGCAACGGTGGTGAGTATCAGGTATTCGATGTTGCGTACCTCGAGTAAGAGCTTACACCCGTTGCAGTGCTGGGTTGCGGCATTCCTCAACCTCGGTGTCCACGTGTTGATGTGTGCGTTTGGGACCTTTTTAGAGATATGCCCCATTCTGATCAGCGACTTGAAGATTATTACTACTATGCCACCGCCGGAGGCGCCAAGATATGGGTACATCGATTATGTTGGATCGTGGTTCACGCTAACATGTAGTCCAGTGGAAGAAATACCTCACGACATTGCAGATCGGCCAATTCATGATCATCCTGGCAGCAGCGGCCTTTGCTAGTAAGTGTCAACCCTAATTGCGTCTTGTACTGTTGGCGAACTATGACGTCGTTCGCAGGCTATCAGTACGCCGCGTACAACTGGTTCCCTCGCTATCTCCCTCACATTGGGAACTGTACCGGTACCCCGACCGCGGGCATTATCGGTGCCGGCATCGTCTTCAGTTATCTGATCCTGTTCCTTGATTTCTTCTACGAAACGTATCTGCAGAAGACCGGATCCAACAACTTGGCGACGCTGACACGAATGGCTCTGCAAAAGAATTCTAAGCCCACTGCCAGTGCCTCGGTGGCTCCGTCAGAAAAAAGTTTACTCTTCCGTGTGGAAAAGAGTAGGACTGTGATTGCCTTTGGATCTGAATAAGGAACTGACGGAAGCCCACTATCTAGCTGCCCGGTGAGGGTGTCATCTCGAGCAGGCAACATCCGAGTCGGTGCGCATTGTGCAAGTACGCCTGTCTCGATAAGATAAATACTCCTGGAGGTTGGATACTGGGATGCGGCTCCTGGTCTGGTTTTCACGTTGACTTGATGCTCTTTCGCTTCACCTTTTAGATACCCCGTTTGTTTCGTACACGGAGATATAAGCCTTCGATGTATTCTTATGTTAGCTGCAATCGTTATCCTGTCTGAAAAGCTCGATGACTAGCCTGTGAGCTTCACAGGTACAACTGTACGCACCACAGTCTGAAAGTTTCGCTGTATACAGGCAGTTACACATTGTCCATTAGTCGTCGATGCATTCTTTTCCACTACACGCCATTACTGCTGCAACTAATTCCATGACATTCCTTCATGCCTTTATTGTGTCAGTTTGTAGACGATTACTATGGCAGAGTAGCCTGAGCGCAGCCCCGGGCCAACCAATTCATCCTACCCACTTCGGCAACGTTCCTCATGATTCGTGGTCACACGAATTCAAAGAGTGGTTTGATGGCCTCCCTCGAACTCACTATTGAATAGCCTCCATGCAGGGGTAAATAAATGGCCAAAGTTGACGCGGCCGCAGATCAAGGAACTCCTGCTGCGTTTCACGCTCCAGGATGATATTTCCGTTTTGGACGCAGAGAAAGCATATTACAAGGCGGAGTGGGTCACGAAGCTGGTTCTTACCTTGGAATCAATCAGTGGAAATAATGGGTGACGAAGGATCGCTGGTTGATCATGTTTACGTCAGATTTCGGATTTTCCCGAGATAGCGACTTCAAAGTTACTCAATCTCGCAAGTACTGAGTCTTCACCAAGTCTCGCTCAGGAGTTCCGGTTTACCCTGTTTGATACGCCTGATCGTCACCGCGTTCCCCATCTTCCCCCTCTTCTTTAAAAAAATCTCCATCTAACTCGATCATGTCTGTATCTGAACCTGTACCTGCTAGCGACGTCCCCATGCCCATCTCGGCAACAGAGTCGGACGCTGCTATGGACGACGATGCGTCTCTCTCAGCGGCTTGTAAACAAGGTGCGTGCATATATGCGTATTCTATCATCTTTTTTTATCGTGTCCGATCTCAACAATCCTCTTCTAGTCGAGTTCTACTTTGCGGATTCCAATCTTCCTTACGACAAGTATGCTCCAGTACTTATGCATCTTTCTTCTAGAGACTGATATTTCTCTTCCTTTCCAAGGTTCATGTGGACTCTGCACACCGCGAACGCAGATCACTGGGTCCCTATCAAGACCGTCTCCTCGTTCAAGCGGATGCGGGACCATGCCGCAAAGGGACACGAATTCATCCTTCGCGCACTCAAAACGAGCTCGGAGCTCGAAGTCGACGAGAAGGGGGAGAATGTCCGCCGTGCGAACGAGCTGCAGAAACCGAAAGATCAGTTTCAGCGTAGCGTATATGCGGTGCGTTACTCTTTTCTTGCTAGTTTCGAATCGAGTTTGAATGCGTTTCTTCCAATGTGTCGTAGAAAGGGTTCGGGAATGAAGAACCGAGTCTTCAACAAGAGCTTGAGGCGTTTTTCGACAAGTACGGCAAGGTGAATGCTGTGAGAATGCGTCGAGTAGACGGCAAGAAGGAGTTCAAGGTCTCGTTAGCTATGCTCTGCACACTATCGTGTTCGTGCTCATGTTCTCTCTCGACAGGGCTCCGTATTCGTGGAGTTTGCCGATATGGATGGCGTGGAAGCTTTCTTGAACGCAGACCCGAAGCCCTCATGGCACGGCGAGGAGTTGATTACCATGTCCAAGTGTGCATCTTGCTGTTTCCGCCCAATGTTACCTGATTGGTTGATTGGTAATAGGGAAGCATATTGTGACATGAAAATAAAGGAAAAAGGTCTCAAGGGCAAGGCTGCCGATATGCGCAAAGACAGCATCTCGTCCAGGAAGGGCTTCAACGCCTTCCGGGAAATGGAGAACCCGTCTAAATCAAAAGCGAACGGCAAATCCAAGGAGAAACCTGATGTATTCCTCGAATTCATGGGAAACAAGCTGCAGGTGCATGACGATGACGACGGGGTCGGGTACGTCAAGACGGAGGACGTCCCGTTCGTGCGGGGTGCCACTCTGAAATTCACTGGATGTGGGGGCGATGCCAACTTTACGGAGATGAAGGCACGTGCATTTCGGGCTCATTTAGACAAGTTCTTACCCCGTTGACATGTGCCATCCAGGCTCCTCTCCGCGAACGTTTCGCGCGCGGTCCGTACATCCAGTTTTCCAAGGGCGACGACTTTGGGCTGGTTGGATTCGAAAAGACGTTGAAAGAGGACGAGATCGAATACGTCAAGGATAATTTGAAAACGGTCAACTCGAATGAGGTCGTTTGGACTATCCCGGACGGTAAGCACGTGTCTCGCTTCGTGTGCGCTGGCAGACTGATCGTACCATCCTATTCGTGTCTACAGAGGAGGAGGAAAAGCAATTCCAGATCGACCGCGCTAACTTTGCAGCCAAGTCAGCGCTCTCTCGGTCACAAATACGGAAAGGCAATTCAGGGCGAGGCGGACGAGGCGGACGTGGAGGACGTGGAGGCAGAGGCGGGCGGCATGGGGGAGGTGATCGGGAAAAGACGAGGGACAAGGTCAAGGACGCGCCGCAGCCGATCGCGCCTAGCGAGTCTCAGACAGGAGATAAGCGCAAGCGGGCCGTCGAGCCGGACGGTGGGCCGGATGAAGGCGTCCGTGGGGCTTATGTGCCGGCGATTGCGACGACGACGACGAAAAAGGTCAAGGCGGACACGGACGAAACGTAACCACCCAAGACAGGGATCGTTCGAAGGTGGAAGTGACACCCTTGTATTTCTAGATCTTATCTTTTTCTTGCAATCTTGGATACTGTATTAGGAGCCAATCGGACTCCGAGATTTCACTGCGAACTAGCGCGAAAACAAGTTTGCGGAATCCGCTGCGGTTTACGGGATCAAAGAAGAATGTCTGTTTATAGCCTAGCGGCAATCCTAACAATCGATCGAGTCTAAGTGAGGTTTGCCGTAGAAGAGAGACAGGTGTGACCAGGCGGCAGGCTAGCATAAAACGCTTAGATGGACTACGGCAAAGGGTCATCGGGAAAATAAAGTTAAAACGAGGACGGAGATCCAGATGGAGACTGTTTACATCGATAAACGGTTCACCCACCCAGCGATTAGGTTCATCATTCCGCATGGACTAAATCCACGAGAAGCCCTGACCCTCTCAAAGTCGACTCTTCGCTCTTGTCGCTATCCGCCTCCCCTCCTCCAACATCGGCTTGAGACTTTCCTGAATTTAATAGAGTTTGGCTCAGCAAATCGTTCCCAGCTAGCCGTGATCCGTGATCCCGACCCAACTGACCTCGTATCCTGGAGTCGTGTCTGTCTGATTCAGCGGCTCGAGCTGAGCCCGCTTCCACAGTTCCTCGTACACCCGTCCATCGTACACCCCGAGTGCGCTAGATTATGAAGAGAGGGAAATAAGAATAAAATAAAGAGCAGCTTATCGAGTAGATGGAGTCAAGGCGGTACATACCTATCTAAAGCCCAATCGGGAAACGAGAACGCGTCCGTAAACCCGACGGCGTTGGGCAGAAGCCGAAGACAGACAGCGTTGATGGCCGCACGCAGGTCTCGCGTCGGATCCACCTCCGTGTCGTTGGGACCAGGACCACGACGCAGCAACCCGAAAGCGAAAAGGTCGACCAACGCCGCTTCTGCAGTGGTCAGCAAATACTGAAAAAAAGTAGCGATCGGAAATGAGCCAGGGGGACGCTAGAGTTGACACGAAAACGTACTAGGAGATACAAATCTCTGAGAGCGGTGGCTGCGTTGGGTGGCAGTTGGTTCAAGCTGGAAATCATGTCGGCCACTTGAGTCGCTATGAATGCCTCCGTGATGGCTTTCGAGAGCCTCTGCTTGACACCAGGGTCGGAGTGATCTGAGTCTGTTGCGGCGCTCTGGACCGCAAGCGCAGCACGGTACTCCAAAAGGCTTATGATTGCTTCGTGGTCTTGCCATGTCGCCGAGCTGATCACTGGTCGACTCGCCCGATCGCTATTGAGAAGACGTAGATAATTTGCATGTAAACCCAAAGGTTGATCTGGACCAGCTGTCAAGATGTTATACGACTTGAATGCCGCACGGACGACCTGATTGTCCAGCACAAAATTGTCCCCTTCGTAACTAAGATGCTGTGAGAAATGATAGGAGTCATGCTGCCAAGCCGACTTACGTAGCAGCCGGTAGATAGTCCGCATAAACGCGTCCAATTCCAGCAAACGCACTATAACCGTGTCCACCCAAGGTACGACGAGCAGTTTCGAGACCACTAATGGTCTCTGTGGTGACAAGTACCTTCAATCCACAAAGCATAGCATGGATTTCGGCAAGGTAGCCCAAGTCACCTCCTTCAATTCGCGCTTGTAGACTAGCAAAAGCTTTGACCTGTGGATCTATTCAGGAACACATGGCTCCGAACAATCGGACACGCACCACTTGACGACCCAACATGATGAATACGTACGAACGGGATAGTAAAGGCAGAAGGCGGTAATAAGTAGAAGGGTAGGTGATGACTTGGCGCTCTAGCCCACGATGATCAGTTTCTCCTTGCCTGCGAACAGTAGTATAGCGTATTGCAACAACGATGCCTTGCCCTCCAGTTAGTGGAAGATGATGATTATCGTGCTTGGGGAGCATACCTCTTGCAAGAGTCCATCCAGCAGCCGTAACCATACTGAGAGCACTCATCAAAAAAAAAGAAGTTACAACAACAGACGGAGCTACCCAGCTCGAATATACATCATCTTCAGGAGAATTGAGTGTATGAGAGAATTGAGATATATGATGAACGTACACCACCAAAACTGTGCTTTGGATTTTGGGGTTTAATGTATCGACCGTCTTCAGTAACAATTGCAAATTTCGAGAACATGTTCTTCCGGGGTATCCTGACATGGTCGAATCGCGCGAATCCGTTATCCACTGCAGCATATCCTGTGATGCAGAAGATCTTCAATTATACATACAACAGCGGACGATATCATTACCTCCACTAGCTTTAGGACCTATATCTCCAGCAGTGATTCCCGGGAGTAGAGAATGGTCCTCTGGGCAAAATCAGACGATAGAAAGGAGACGAAAAATGCGAGACAAACCCAACGATCTAAGCTGGACAAGGAAGAGGTGAGGGCCCATGTCCTTGCCTCCCAGTAAAATCAACTTGGCTTGCACGATTCCGTGGGTAGCTGTTTTTCCCAAAGCCCCGATCCACCACTTTGTGCTAGTTAGTGTCGGTGAATGAAGCTCGAATTCCTTGGTATCAGGAAGATATGTCGCTGTGGTTTCCAACATTGCAACATTCGTGCCGTGACCAAGCTCAGTTTGAAGGTAGCATCTAGGAAAAATCAGAAGAAAAGACAAGTGTGTCAAGAATGATTGCTACCCTTGTATGCCTTTGTTGGCTACGAGCTCCCTGTATTGTTTCACCAAGTCGATAGATCCCTGACCAGTGAAAACAGGTTCAAAGGCTATCCCGCGGTAAACGACATAAATAATACCACATATTTTCTGTGACATACCGATGTTATGTAGCTGGACCGGAAGATTTTCTGCAAGAATTGACTGAGCTTGAGCTGTTTGTTCGGGTATCCATCCGTGTTGTCTCTGCAATTCCGTCAAGCGCTTCGTGATGGCAAGAGCTCTCTTATACGCTTCAACTCTTCCAATGAAGTGACTGTTCATTTTGAGAGTCGACAGTGACCTTACATACGATAAATCACCAACAAGCCAACGAACACACCTGGACGACTTGTCAAACACCGGCTCCTTGGAAAGGATGCTCTCAATCTGCTTGAAGCTCTCCCAAATGTGTCTTCCGGCTGCGTGGAATCGCTACCAGATGAGCTGGACGAGTCTTGGGCGTCATAAAGCGGAAATTTGTCACCGAAAAGATAGTCTCTGATTGTCTGCAAGTCGAAGGAGACCCTGTCCCTAGCCTCCTGCAGATCGATGGCAGTCTGCGCGTTCAAATCAGGCGCCATTGGTGCGATTGAAACGGGGCTTTGGCCGCACTGGGAAACACGTGGCCTTGTAAATATTCATCAATCAAACCACTCGTCGCCGCTTGATCGTTCTCAGACCTTGATTACGTGTCAGCTGCTACGCCGGCCCGGAGAGTCCTCGCGCTGAGTCATCTTATGTAGAAGGAGATGCCACGTATCGTCGCTCCTTGTCTTTCTCTCCTTTCACTCACACTCACCACTTCCTAGCCATTAACACGATTCTAGCGTGGAGAATCGTGCCCCTCCGTTTCGCTAGCTCCTTCTTCGCTCCACGTCCCTCCCCTTAGACTGCACAGCTCAGACTCACCCGCGCTCCGAAGTTTCACCACAGGATCTCCAAAAAAATCTCGTAGTTTCAACGCGTCGTGATGGTGACCCCTAGTAGACAATCTGCTGGAATGGCCGGGCTGGAAAGTTCAAGTAAATTTCTCAGATTCAGAATGGCTTCCTGCAGATCGCCCATGGTCCCCAGCCTATCATTCCGAATGGAAAGACATAGTGCACGATTGTGTATCAGCAAGAAGCGCTAGGGAATGCCGTGCGAATGAAGCTCCAGTGCACTTCTGTTTACTATAATGGCCTCCTCGAGAACGTCCATTGCCCCCAGATTCTCATTTCTGCCAGTGGAACACCATTCCAACCACCCAAAATCCTCGTGGGCATCCTCATCTCCTGCCAGACTCCTGGGGAGCTTACCTCCTGCACTGTTCTTGGCTTCAAATTTGCTGTCGGGCATGCTGCTGCACGCAGATTGAACGGAAATCCACGGGCCCGGCGCGGATGGGAAACGCTGAAAACGGGCATGAGGAAATCCGACCGACTCCGAGGGCAGCTCATCCGAGCGATGGCCCAGGCTCAAGGCGCGCGCGTGACAGCGACTCGGACAAAACCGGAGTATCCTCGATATGACTCAATGTGAGGGAAGCGATACATAACACGACGATGACGATGACGCGACGAACGATTATGAGCGGAGAGTGGGAAAGACGGTCTGACGGTTTACCAGTGATTGCGAAGGCCAATCTAATGATGAGGATGGTGACATAGAGGCATCAGACGGTACAGCCCGAGATTCGGAACTGAGTACTGACTCGCTGTTCAGTTGATTCGAGCGCGCAGCAGCGCAGCGCCTGCCCGCTCCCGGGCTGGCAGTGTAGCCCACAATGCAACATTATACATTGTGATGGTGATCATCGGGCTCCTTCAACGGCATGCATACGCTAGCTATCTTATTTTCATGGCAAAGTTACATAGAACAGTTTCTGGCAAGACCCCGGTAGGTTGAACATGCTGCACCGTGTATATGCTCCTGCAAGCGTCAGCGGTGAATGCGATGTCGCGCCGGCATGGCAATGCAGTGTTACAACAGTTACGCCGACATTCTGGTATGTATGTATCTATAATTAGTGAAAATTAACGGGGCGGGGGGAGGAGGCGTGATAAGTCATAGCCACATAGTGCTGGGAGGTGCACAAGGCACGAGGCACGAGGAAATGGAGACACGGAGGTCCAACCCGGACATACTGGCACGGTGGTGGCCCCTCGGCCGAGTAGACAGATCACAGTGGGTGTGAGGCAGAGTGCAGAGAAGAATAAGTAAACTGTTTATCGCAAGGATGGGTGGCCCCTCAGGCCTCAGGCTGGGGGGTTGCTCAGCGCGCTAAGCGTGCTGCGTAATTGAACCCGACTCCCGAGCATCCCTAGTGCAGGTCAGAAAAAGGATGACAGAAAATGAACGCCGCCCAAGTTGGTTAAGTATTCAACTAGAACCAATTTACTGCCTAGCCTCCGAGTCGAGCAGCCTGACTCTGTTATAGGGAATTCAGGTAAACACAGGAAGCAGATATGACATTTTTCTACTCGTTTGGCTTAGATTGTGTACCAGGAGGAAAATTCCGACACTAGTAAGCGCCTTCTAGAACGGCTCGAGACTATTTATACCAGTAAGTGCTAAGGTTTACACCATGTTTACTGTATGTAGAACGCTGCCCGGCGCACGCAGTGCTCCCGAAACGGACCTGAGTCAGAGTTATACCGTTGCGCACTAGAGTTCAGGCGTTTGGGCATAGTTATGTGATAGTTAATTTTTCAAACTATAGATAAGTACATATATGGCATTAGAAGGGGTCATCAATATCTTTACGGCGATGGCCATGTGTCGGGCAATGAATTAATGACATGGCCACCAACCCCATGCATGTTTCGTGCTAGTGCTACGCCTTACTTACCTATGGGTAATATAATAATACTATCCTCCATTCCCTCAACCACCACCCAACTTACAGAACCTGGAGAAAGCACACACCCTGCCCCTCCGACTCTCGTTTGTGACATCTCCGATGACGGCCAAGACGCCCGAACCTCTGTTTGTAGAAAATCCAGATGATATACCTTCTGATGACGTTCCAGAGAACTTCGTGTCATACACTCTGAGGCATAGACCAGCACTCCCACCGATTACTCGGCATAACTGGTACAGAGAACTACACTGGTTACATGTGTTCATCTTGATCGTACCACCAACACTCGGCCTCGTCGGTGCTTGGTATACACCCCTGCGGCTCTACACCGCCATCTGGTTTGCGGTTTACACACACCTAACCGGTCTTGGTGTGTTGCTTCTTGTGTGAAAAGTCAGTGGTGACTGAATATCTTTCAAGGAATAACCGCTGGATATCACCGGCTATGGACCCACCGCGCCTTCAAGGCTACCAGGACATTAGAGGTTATTCTCGCTATTCTTGCTGCCGGTGCAGTCGAAGACTCCATTGTATGGTGGTGTAGGAGGCACCGTGCCCACCATCGGTACACTGACACAGATCTGGATCCCTATGATGCCCGTAAGGGCCTACTCTACTCCCACGTCGGATGGATGTTCTTCAAGCCCAGGCGAAAGCCTGGCCCTGCCGATGTTAGCGACTTGCGGTCGAATCCAGTCGTCAAATGGCAACACAAGTACTATCACTTTCTGGTCTTAACCATGAGTGTCATCGTACCCACCACAGTGGCGGGGTATGGGTGGGGAGATTGGCAAGGTGGATTCGTGTGGGCGAGTTTGCTTCGTCTCGTATTCGTACAGCATGTCAGTGTTCTTCCTCCTGGATACCTGAGAACGAATCTGATGAACAAAAAGTCTACATTTTCCGTCAATTCACTGTGCCATTGGCTCGGAGACAAACCTTACGATGACAACCTCACACCTACAGATTGCATGATTAGTGCATTCATCACTATGGGAGAAGGCTACCACAACTTCCACCACCAATTTCCTATGGATTATCGCAATGGCTACAAGTGGTATCAGTACGATCCAACCAAATGGTTCCTATGGTCATGCGAAAAGCTTGGGCTCGCGACCCATCTCAAGGTGAGGAGACTTGGACTCTCTCGTTTGTGCTGTGTTCGGCTTTGACGTGTACATCTGCAGAGGTTCGCAGACAACGAAGTACAGAAAGGCGAATTGACCATCCAACTCAAGCGTCTTCGCCACAAACAAGATGCGCTATCCTGGCCATTTGAGAAGCCGGATCTGCCGGTCATTACATGGGAAGACTGTACGATCTGTTGGACCTTTTTCAAACCACTCTTGCTCATCTGCTTTCTAGATCAACGACAAGCAGAGTCCCGGGCATTGATCTGCATCGCGGGATATATCCATGACATCGGTGACTTCTTTGACAAGCATCCCGGTGGACCCCATCTGTTGAAGAAGAATGTGGGCAAAGATGCTACCCCTGCGTTCTTTGGTGGTCTTTACGATCATAGCAACGCAGCGCACAATGTACGCTCTTCTCCCTGAATCTCATTATTACCGGGAATTAGTCTGATCTTGACCGTCGCGCGTGCGCAGCTGCTTGCCATGAAGAGAGTCGCCATTTTGTTCGGGGGCGCCCCCCATGGATCAGATGAGCGGGTCGTTCCGCCCAGTCAGCGTTTACGTATCGCTTCCTACAACGAGCTATCGCCTTAGATTCGCAGCTGACTTTCTTGCGATCAGTTAGGACCTTTTGATATTCGTTCTTCCGCCCCTTGCGGCTATGTTTGTATCCGTCTTTGTGTCTATACTGTGACCCGGTTGCGTAATCCAGCCATTGTTGTTCACGTCCATGATTTGAGCAGGAGGTTTGTGCCAACCCCCGTGAGTAGTGCCGGTGGTCAGCCGTACACAGACACGTAGCATTCCTGGGTCAGGAGTAGAGGTAACTAGCAAGAATGTCTGACACGATGTACAACACGATGTACAGTATCTTAGAATTTCCTGACATTTGCAAACGCGGAGGGAATGTCATTTTCAGGTCGAGCAGTGATGAGAAAGCGAAGGTTGTCGGAAGGGGAGGCATTCCCAGGCATTTGCTCACTAAGAGGGGACTCGTAAAAGTTCTTCGCGACTGGCTCAATCGCCGCATTCGAGTCCTCGGCATCAATGACGACAATCAACGGCCCGATTATGTGAAGGTTCTTCCAGGGTTCTATCACGAGCTGCTTCGAGTCAACCTGTTCGATGTTAATGTGCGAAGTGCCCGATTATTCTTCAGTGTTCACCAACAAGTTGCAGAACGAGAATGGCTCTGAGAGTCATTGTCCGATTGATCGCGTGCATGAATATAATACCTCGAGGTCATTGTTCTCCCCGAGATTTTCATAGAGAGTGTAAAGACAACCCGCCAAGTTTCTCAGCGAGGCGAAACGATCAAGTTGGCTTGCAACTCTCTTCTTTGCGATAGCCTCTTCGAAGTCAGCCAGCGTCCCTAAATTCAAAAACCGACTGTGAAAAGAAGCGGCGAAGTTGTTCATTGAATTGGATCGAAGGGTTTGATCGATGCCACAAAGTGCAAGGATGTCTTAATGCAGTGCGATAACCTGTTCGACGTCGTCCGTATTTCCCAGTATGCCATAAGGAGTAGATAGCTGGACTGCGAGGTTGTTTGATAGCCATGGTCGACAAGGATCAGTTTGAAGGGTGAATTCCAGCGCAGTACCGTGTCGTGCGATGACGGCTTTGTCCAGGTAACACGACCCTTCTCACCGCTGAAACTTTTCCCAGGAGAACTCCCCGACTTCGTCCAAAACCTTGGACGTGGCTGGAAACACTGCCTATAGATCCGCCCCTGCCGAACTTGGTCAGACACATAGGATGAAGATTTGGATACTCACTCACTGATACGTCCTCCGGCCAGAGTGACTCTTGCTTTGTGGCACGCAGTAAAGGAATGAAGGAAGATGCGTGCACACGGTGTCGAGGTGTGACGTGGAAGTTGCATTGATATTGGCTCCTAGGGAGAGGCTGTGGCATCACGAGCAAGACGTTTCCGAACCAACGAGACGTTGAACCTGGATCCAAACTTAGCTTCAGGAACTGCACGGCTGTGTCACGTCCTGTCACGATGGCCATGCCACCAAATTTCTGCACTTATACAACATTCTTCCTGTGAAACATCATGAGTCGCCTGAGCAAACGCGTCGAGACAAGGACGTAGTACCCAAACCGTACCATTCACCGTCTGCCAGTTACTAGCCTTGGATGACAGGTTCATGAAAACATTGTACTTAGTTACTAGTACTTGGCACTCGCACAGCCATAATTTTCCTTTTTGTGTTGATACTGCCGTCATACATCCAAGTATGATTTGGCCGTTATGTAAATCATGGTATATAAGTCGATAAGCGTTCGAGCGTCCCTTCTTCGTTTCTTTTTCTCTCTTTCGTCGACAGTATAGAGGGGTTGTGAGTGACACAAGTCGTTTCATTATCCTGATCAGCTTAGTCTCCACAGGCAGGCATGCGTCTTCTCCTCGTCCATTCCTTCTTGCTAGCGGTCGGTGTCGCGCGCGGGGCCGTCACTGCCTACGGCCCTCATGTCCAGCAGCCCTTAGAGACAGTCACAGCTGCCTCTGCGTCTTTTACTGGCGCTGCTACCTACGATGATGTCACCTTGACACCTCCTCCTGTCCCTAACCCTCCTCCACCCACTTCCTTTGGCGTCCAACTGCAGACGGGATCCGTTCCTGGCCTTTCGATACCTCAACAGGGTTCCTTCTTCGGGTTCAGCATAGAAATCAGTGTAGTCACGCAAATCTGTAAGTGTCTGATTATTGACCTATCTTTTGCGAATTAAAGACGTTCGCTATAGTTGGTTTAAACAGGTACCTGATCTATTCACATCAAGCTGCCCATCTGACACAGTCTACCGTAGTTCATTCTTGCACGTCCCGTTCCTCAACTTGATGGCAAACATCAGGGAGCGTGCTGGTAGTGTCCATGTACGCGTCGGTGGTAATACACAAGATTACGCCACCTTGGTCGATTCTCTTCCTGGCGGTGCCACTGTGGAGAAAATCGGAGGTGTATCCGCTAATCCAGTAAATATTCTATATGTTACCGAAGGCTTGGTTCGATGCCTGATGGCTGTTACCCTTGCAGACTGATACACCGCCGTTGCTTTACACCACTGAGATAATCAAGATGATGAGGCAGATATCTTCATTCACCAACGTTCGTTGGTACATGGGTATGCAAAACCTTTGTGGCTGATTTTTTTCCGGTTAATTCGACGCCAACACTTTCAGGAATCCCCTTCAATGACACCCAGAACTGGCGCCTTCACGTTGCAGAGGTTGGGGAATCAATCCTTGGTGACTACCTTGTTGGTTTACCAGTAAGAATCAATATATACCGGTCAATGACTCATACTGATAGCTTATAGACTGCTAACGAACCAGATCTTTATGCACGACATGGCCATCGACCGAGCGTACGTCGACCTTTTTTAATCTCAACTACAACGGACTAAAGGCGGGTTTAGACGTATAGTCCTAACGACTACAAGAATGAATTTGGACAACTCATACAAGCTGTCGACGCTGATTCGAACATTCCCAACAAAAGTCTTCTCATTGGCCCTAACCTGGCGACTGTTTGGCAACCCGAAGATGTGTGGAATACTGGCTACGTCACCGATTTCAGGCAGAGTCTGACCGCGCTGGCTGTTGAACGGTATATTTGGCTGTATTTTCCGTTATCTACCTACCCTGATGACAATATGTGTTCTAGTTATCCAACCGACAACTGTTATGCACGCTTTGGTGTTGGTGCCCCTCAAACTGGACAAGGCAGTCTCCCGAACTTCTTGACGCATACATCTGGGCAGCAACTAGTTTCAGGGTACCTCAACTCGACCGCCTACGCCCAGTCACAAGGACTCCCTTTTTTAATGCTCGAAAC
>JBBPOM010000767.1:0-18595 GCA_038091455.1 Leccinum uliginosum | reverse complement strand
TGACATTGCTACACAATGGTACCATTTCCTGACCTCTCATGAGTTCAGAAACTTTAGTTCAAAGGACATCTAATTGTCAGAGTCGAATCCATCATCATACATTGCGTACATAGTTCGGATATCATTGTCCTCTTCCTCAGATTCCGAAGAGGCAGACTCGAAGTCCAAATCATCCACTTCAACTTCCCATTCCAACGACTCTGTCTCACCATCCCATTGAGGAAGTAAAAACTCGGGTTCATCACGATCATGATGATCCACGACCATTGCTGTAGTGCTGCTTCCTGCATGATCTTGAGACTGAGACGGTACTTGCATCGGAGGAGACATTGTAGCTTGCACAGCCGGTTGATCGTCAGTCATAGTGGACATCTGGCACCGATTCTCGTCATCGTCGGAGCTCGGAACATGAGAATATGTATGTCCAACTCCAAGGCCCCAATGGTACCTGAGGAGCATATCACGATCAACGAATCTTCGATCCTAGTATTAGCCAAACGCCATGTACGCGTACGAACAGGTCTGCCGTACCTGTTAACATAGTAATAATTCCAGACGTCCAAGTCTCCTGAGATACTGCCTTCAACTCTTTGCATTTTTCCATGCCTGAATGCGGGTAAGAGGTGGCAGCCCCTCAACACATCTGCGGGGTCCACAAAGTCAAAAGCCGCAGGGTCACTAGTCTCAATGAACCTCAAAGCGTGAAGACCGTGTACATCTTGTTCCGGTACCCGTTCAAACCACCGCACGTGCAGGAAGTCCAACCGCCGCGGTTGGTAGTCCTTCATCCCAGGCCCGATATATTGAACATTAGAATGATATATGCCGATGATCCTTGCGTAACAAAACCTATGATGATCCTCCTCGGATTCTGAGTGTTGGTGGAGCATCATGATGTCCCGGTGCTCGGTATTCGGGTTGAAGATATCTTCGGCACGACGAACATCGTATGTCGTGTAATTGACCCGTAGGACATGATGTCGATAGATACGATTGTTTTTGAGGATGACATGATAAGAGTTGGCATGCAAAGCACCGAATCCGTCGTCAAGCCCAGCCATGAGCACCGAATTGGTATCGCCATTGAGTTCTGTGTTTGTTTCGTGATATGCCGCGATGCGAGGCAGCAGATGGTGCTTAAGTTTGAGCACGAAGTCCTAAATTCACATTATTCGGCACATCGTCAAAAGAACACGGTGAATGTCAGTCCGAGTCACCTTAACCGCTGGGTCGTCGGCATGTTGCTGGCCGAAATTTGAGACATCTACAGGGATGTTTTGCGATTTTCCGATCTGGTAGTGTTGCCTAGGGTCTTGAGGAATAGGCTCCACTGGCGTTGTGTGGCGCATAGCATCACAATCCACATTCTCGCGAATACGTCGTATTCGTAACTGGCGTCTTTCTATTTGAGTTAGCTGACGAATGAAATCTTTGCGGCTAGTCCGAAGAAATCTTCCTTTTCCAACACGGTGTTCGCGTTCTCCCTGTGAACAGACAGGGATCAGAGTAAGAAAAACAAAGTCAAATTGGGTGTGATTTCGCACCAGTTGCGTTGAATAAGAATCGGTCGTGCCGTACCTCCTGATCGAAGTCACGTAGTCACCGAGGGCGTGCATCTTGTATGTTTTCAAGTTGAGGGTCTTCGGTCGACGTGACACTGCTTGGGATGATGATTTACCTTTTTGAGATTGAGACTGGCGCGGGCGCTGGGACTGTTGCTGACGGCGTTGCCGACAATCGGACTCACGCCTCAGTTCTCGAGTTTGGAAAGCTGGGCATGTATGAGTACTGAATGCACGAAGCTCGCGTCCAAGGGATGCCGTGACGTCATCCATGATCTGGAGGGTTTCGTCGGTATGCATGCGAAGTTTCGCAAGCCCGTGCCAATGACAAAGAATGGAAAGAAGCTTCAGCACCGATGAATTATGAGGTTCCGGAAACAGTCCGTCAAAGACGGGCATGGCGCACTGGGACAATGATCAAAATAAGCCAAACAAGTCATTCAGAGCACTTGCCTGTAAGATATCTTCGAAGTCGAAAGCTGCGGTTCTCTTCATATCCGAGACATTTCGAGAAAAACGGCGAATAGTGTCCCGCCCAAATGTCGGGATTTGGCGGTATCTAAATGTGAGCGTGAATAAATAGAATGGAGTGCATTCGGACAGAACGTAGACCTGCGATCGAGCTCATGTATCTTGCTCTCTTCCAGGCATTCAAGTATGCGTAGAAGATGCACAAAGACTGCTTTCCAAACCCCCAGTTCAAATTCGTGGAGGAGGTCCACCACTAACATCACGAAAAGATCGAAGCCAAGAGGATACAACCTTTCCGAGAATGCGTTCTGCACAACATCATTCATAGTAAAACACCAGTAAAGCTTCATATTAGCAAGATACTTACCGATGTCAAGACCAGTGATTCCGGTTTGAGCATGACTTCAACTTGATGTGCTGTGATAGCGTAGTTACTTCCATAAACTAGGTCCCGCGCAGCATGTACCGTCTCGATATGGTCGAGATTATCATGACGGGCAAGCAACTGCCGATCCTGCATATCTTCCTTAGTTGCAAGATTCTGAACTTCACTCAAAGTTACCGTGCAACGAGGACAAGGGCAGGTGCCCAGGTTTCGTATAGATGCTATGAGGGTTCTGTAAGAGAGAAAATTAAACAAAGACTTTGAAAGGGCAGATGAAGCTAACTTTTCCGGGTAGTCTGCTGAATAGGTGATGATCCTAGGGTAGAAACGGCGCTTCAGACCATCACAACAGGTGATCACGACACCGTGTTTGTAAGCAGTGATAAACTCTTCATCCAGAAGAATTTTCCACTGTGCGTGGAAAAATTCTCGATTGCAATGAGTCATCAGAGGATCACTCAATGTTTTACCTCCTGAATGACTCATCACAAAATCTTTGAAAGCGTCAGGGAGCTGCAAAGACGGACCAGTGAGATACATAAAAGGATGTGTGTCAACCGCGATCACTCACCGTCTGAAAATAAGCGGCGTGAGAGCAGGTGTTGTTTGATGGCTGACAACGGCGATATTTCGATTCATTGCCAAAATAGACGTAAAGTGGCCAAAGCTTCGTGCTGCCGAACGTGGAGAGTAGCGTTGCGTCTGACCAGAACATGAATGCAGCGATAACTCGAGGTATGTCACAGCCAGGTTCCGGAGGTGATTCTTGCAATTCCCTGTGTGCATCAAGGAATGCGCTGGAGGTGAAGAGCTCTCCATGCACCCTTACATCCCTGTTTCTGTGAGGTGGGTGCCAAAGTAAATCATATGGTTCATAGTGGAAATGGGCAGCTTGGACGGGATCTGTGATTTTTTCTTCCATGATTGAAATGAGAGAACGATGGTGGAAGTCTGGTACGGTGAAAGACTTGGGACCGGGATTGACTGAGCGACTGTGAAAGGGGACGGAGATAGTGATTTCAGAAGATTTCCACCCGCGGTCACTACTCAACCACCCGGGGTCGTCCGAGCCCGCATCGGAATCATGATCACCAAGTTCCTTATTGATGGAATCCCAAGCGACCCCGCTCAAGTTGGTAGCATTGAACGTGGGTTTCCCGATGATATCAAGGAGCTGTTTGAAATTCTCCCGGGATTTCTGCGCGCCCAGATTCCAGTACCAGTCACCTAAGCGCATCGCACTCTCGTTCGGGTAAGGATGAAACGGGTTACTACTCGTCTCCGGATGCTGGGTACCGTGGATGGATGGTTGCAGTAGTACATGTTTGATCGAATATGGGTCATCCGGATCGTGTGATGGAAGTGTTTCAGTAGTATAGGCACGAAATAGACCGAATTTGTTCATCAGCGTTCTGAAAGGTCTGAGTAACGGATGGGACAGGGATGTTGAAGCATATGGATTGGATACTGTGGTCGTCGTTCCCAAAGGGAGCCTTTGCCCGTGGTTCCATGACTGGCGATGACCTTCTGATTCTGTCGGTATGGAAGGATCACTGACCAATTCCAAAGGCGGGAGAGGCGGAGGTGGCTCAGGTAACACATCTCGGAAACGTGCTGGCAGTCGGCGAGCTCTACGAGACCGACGTTGCGCCAGAGGTTGATCATCCTAGACACGGCGCTCAGCATCATGCCAGTGGATGCGGCTCGTTCACAACCAATCCATACCTCAAGGCGATTCGCAATGTTCGAGTTGCGTGCTTCGTCGGTGTTCACTGCAGAAGGCTGTCGAACGCCTTGCTCATAAGTTTCTCTACCGTTTGCTAAGTCTTGCTTGTCCCTGCAGCCACCAGAAACCGAACCCTCGTCGGCGTTGGCACATCTCGAGAGGGATAGTCTAGCTTTCTTAGCGTGGTAGACCTCTTTTGCCTTCACAAGGACGCTCGAGAGTCTTTTCTTGCCCTTGCGGCAGCTTTTTTCGTGCCTGGTGAAACCTCCAAAGTCAGTGAATGTACGACCACAGATGCATGTATTCGTGAGAATTGTGTCGGACATGAGTATGATCGATAACTTGTAGCGGATTTGGTTCTGAGTCACTGAAGCGGGGGAACGGTTCGTTTCTATCAACTTTGGCTTGCTTCTTCAGACGCAATCCTGATAAAGCCACCCAAGACAAGTGACGTCGGCAGGGAGTCAGGGATGAGATCTGAGATCTGAAGATCTGAAGATCCGATCTGCGTGATCCAAGATCCTCACCAATATGGGCCGATCAGTCCGACACCGCGTTGCGCCCACATGCGTGAGACCCGGGAAACGGTCACTGCAAGCGAAATGTCTTCAGTTGACCATGTCCAGGACGATGTAACCGTCTTGCTCCGTTAGATTATCACTGGAGTTCAACAGACGCCTGAATGCATGAACATGTATCGTGTGGATGTCCTGAATGGTCGACTGCCCGCGCAAGAAGCGATTGGCGTAGCCTGACAGCCTATCGGCCCATCACTGATATGCCCCATGCCAGCGGTCAGGCGATACAAACGTACTGACTCATACTATGGGCTCGTGCGGGAGAATATGTTATATATAGGGATTTCTGAGTCGTCCATTTTGATCAGCAGGTCAATGTGACTGAAGCGGCCAGAGAGGATCGTAGTGAACCAGTACCAAATATCACTGTAATGTAGTCAAGTCAATGCTAATAAGGGTTGGGTAATAACACAATGATGTGGTGGGTGCATACACCCAAGTAACAAAACACCCGCGAAAAATGCACTAGGCTGTACGGAAGAGAAGAGACTAGAAGTAAATAGAACATCGGGATGATTACATGCTAGATCATACAAATCACGAAGTTAGAACGAAGAATTCTACTCTACCTCATACACGATCACGAAGAACGAACAATAAAAAATACTACCCTACCGTATGAGAACAACATAAGAGTTAATAAGGAAAAAAACAAATAAGGAAAAGAGTGTTCATGCCTTGAATCAGTCGTGATCAGCGGGGAGACAATGAACCATTGAGAATCGACCTACACGAAAAGGACTGGCAGCAAATGACCGCAAATTATGCTCACAAACGGCGTGGAAATACTTTGCGCTAATAGTCGCGGTCCCCTTGACCGGATCCCGTTCAGATACCAAGTGTTCGATATCCTCTTGGCTGAGGTAGCGTCGCAAAAGCAGCTCACGTTCTTCATATGTCCGTTGTATGCGGAGAAGTAACTTGACCAACAACTGTTTCTCGTCAAGGGTTTCCTGAAATTGTTCCAATATACTATCCAACGGTTGAAAGTGTGGGCCAGGAGATAATGCCTGACGATGCATTGTGAGCAAACATTCTTAATGACTCAAAATAAATAAAATCACCATAAGAGAAGAAGCTCTCCGCAGAGAGTCGTAATATGTGATGAATTTTTCGGGCAGGCCAGTAAGATCTACATCCATAGGTGGGGGACAAGGAGATGATTCAAGAACAGCACGACATGAAGTATGAAGTATGGCAGGTGGTTGTTCCCCAGGGAGCAGCTTAAACACTGTGGAGGGGTTAGTTGACAGGGAAGGCTTCATGACGAAAAGGTGATGCAAACAAGACGAAATGCATACCTAAATATCTATTCTTGAACCGTGACAGTCACAGGTCACAATGCATAGCTTGAGGGCCGGTAATTAATACAGATCGATCTTGAGATTTGAGATTGGATCTTGTGTAGCGCGTAGCGGAACGTGAAAAGGGTCAGATCTTTTGGTGGTGTCAGTAGCAATTCACCCACTGATCAGAAATGACGCACTCAATGAGCAGAATCTCACTTGACTGTGTTACATTATAAAGATACTTTCCAGATCAGTGGCACCCAATGATTAGGATCTTGTAGCGGCCAAATGTCTCTGGATATTTTCGAAACTGCTAGGTGTGTTCTGTGTCACCGCATTTCTGGAAAGAGTGAGTGTATCGGTTCAGAAACTGTAGAACATATAGATGAAGCCGTACTCGGTGGTACGTGAGGCTGAGGGAAGAGGTCAAAAGGAAGCGCATCGATTGATCCCATCAACTTTCCGAATTCCGATTACTGGCATGTCCTGAGGTGTATGGTTCGGAGGACGCGCTTGTCGTGCTTCAAGCTTCCAGGGTTCTTCCAGAGGTGACTGCTAAGACAGATCGTACTCGGGACACTGTTCGAATATCGGATCAGCGAAGCTATAAGGTAAGGGTACACTCGATGAGAACGAACCTGCGAATGAAGCTGCATTGAACACGTACGCTCCGATATGCTAGAACTGGCGTATCACCAGTGTGTGATGGACGTGCTGGCACAAATATGATCCAAGGGCGGCATATTTCCTTTCGTTCTTCCAGAGAGGGTTTGATACCAAGCACGTCCACCCCAATAAGCTCCTTGAGGTGTTCAAGCAGTGGTACGTCGGGGCATCCTTGGGACATGTGCAACTACCGACTCATGGGAAACTACTCACGATTTGATACATCTCCGAACAGCTCATCGTGTCCCTCGCCAGGGTGCCCGTCCTCGTCCCTCGTTCGTATCGCGAGCAGCCCAGTCGATGAGGCACCAGCCCACGACGTGGCCATCGTCAGGGGCGAGCATGCCTTCGATGAGGTCAGCGCATCCTGGTAGGCGTCCTATGCGAGCAGCAGCTCAGCGGGCGCGTCCAGACGGGGAGTGGGTTGAACAAGAGAAGGGGCGTGGGACTCTGAATCGGACACGTCGGGTGATGGGGGGGATCGCCCCGTCTTGTTCTTTCCTGCGAGAGACGGACGCTGGCGAGCGTCTGGTCCGGGAGTGCTTCGGGGTTGCGAGGGTCGATTTGGGGGCCATGGGAGTGGAGAGCGTCCCACGTGCTCGAGGCAGCAGGGTCGACGCTACCGATAACAGTCGACGTTGGATGGAGTGGATCGGAGCAAGCAGACGCACCACAGATCGTTCGTATTGTCGGCTGGTGGCACACCTCCAGCCTGCTCCACCGACATCTCAACAAGCCACGCTCTTCCTCCGCAGCCCACTACATACCTCAAAAAGCGTTTGGAGAATGGGAATGATAACTTGAACGGGATCCATGATCAGTCTGACGAAGGCCATCTTGTTTTTCCAGCGAGAGACGGATGCTGGCGAAGGGCGTTGCATGTGCTCGGTCGAACGGATCATTTTTTGCGCATGATTCCCCGACTCAACGTAGTGGGGGTCAGCCAGGGACTTTTTTCCTGCAAACGCATGCGTACGAACATTGTACCATATTTATATTTATTTGTCCATTTGTTGCAGCTCAGTCGTAATTCTTTACGTAATCTCCGAATTCAGTTAAAAGTTCGCGCGTATCACTAGGGGTAAAAAATCTGGCTGACAGAACCCTCCTCCTCTTAGGAGTCAGGGAAGGGGAACTTGAACACCCTTGGCAGGAAATTTTCGACGTACTGCCCCCCTTCGTTTTCCTAAGCTGATAGTACTTATCAGATAATCCTTACAGGCTCGTTGCGGAGTCCCAAAAATGTGCGCAAGAGGTGCACGAGCGTTCAAGCCCGACGGTGACGGAGCTACTATACTATAAGGTGTATCTATGATTAGAACATCACAATCCGGGCCTTAGTAAGAGGTATGTTCCGCGCTGAGATCGTGCTGCCTTGCTTATAGCACATTTGTTGGCGCGTACGTGTCCGAAGACTTCGCATTCAGATGGATGACCTCTCACAGAATCACAGTCTCTGCGTTGTCTTGTTCCATCGATCGGAGATATCTGCTGCGCTTCGCTTCCATCCACAGGTGATGATTGCGTACACTGATGATTTAATTCAAGATCATGGAATACGCTTGGGAAGAATTCTCTCGTTTGCACAAGCTATCTATGGAAGACTTGTCAATTTCGATCAAACGGTTACGCGACGAAGGCCGCCCATCAATTAATAGTCGTTCTCGACGTTACTAAAACTTGCGCTGGTTCACTTTGCCATGTCCGAGTCGTCGCTTGTGCGCGTTGTTGGGATTCGTAGATCCTGTGAGTGTGTGAAACATTTATCTTGCGTATTATCCTTTTATCCTTTCGAAGAGGCTGTTGACGGATACATGACAACTTTTACGTCGGACGAATTCTTGAACACGAGTATGGCCCTGAGATCATCGAAACAAAGGTAGAAGACTTCTGAAACAGGCTGATACTATTTATCAGCAGTGGCGCGAGAAAAGGGCTGAGAAAATACATGCGGCGGGTGATATGACTGGTTAACTTTTGTCCCCTACGAGTTATTTTCTCTTATGTGCTTGAATCATTATTACGAAGGAATTAGAAAATACTAAGGCAAAGGAATTTCCTGCTGGTGAATCGGCTTAAAAAATCGTACCATCTGATGCTGTCTCACTACTACCAGCGAGACTTTCCACCGTGATTGTGATTTTGTTCGGCCGTCTGTAACTTTATGCGAGCTGCGTTAAATTAGAAATGCATTCTAGTCCAGGATCTAGTACGGACACCAAACAACGATTGATATGAGATCTTGATCCATCGGGGAGTCGGGGATTGGCGCCTGGCGCCGCTATACGATAATCCTGAGGAAGGACAAGTTGGATCATGTCTATCGGCGTCACGCCCTTATGGAAATTAGTATGTACATTCGACATTCTCACACGATGACTCACAGAAAACCCAGCTCCAGTCTCCAGGAGGCTCTGCACATTTTTACTCGGAATTGCTTGTCTTCTCAGATGCTGATCGCGGCGGGATGGCCTAGTGTGAGTACAGTTCGCACGGTCCCACAAAAGTCAAATATCGACTACTAGTCTAGTGATTCGGAACAAAAATGTGTTATGTAACATTGCGTGCTATGTAAACGTTAATGTCCTTGCGAGTGCATGCTCGAACATGACGAATCATTATAGTCACTCTGCCTGCTATGTCGCGTCACGTCCATCCCTTTCTACTCAACCTCTGGCAAGAAACCGAGTCCGAGCCCCCACGCCGCAACCCACTTGGCCACCAACTCCTCCGCAACCACCTAGTCACCGCAATCATCCTGTAATCAGTGGCGTCGTAGTTAGTACTCACGTAAAACTCCAACAGCCTCAAGTTGCGGCTCCTGTTACGCGGCTCTTCAGGTTCACTCGCGCAGAGCGCCGTCAAGTTGAGCCAGCCGTGTCGCGGGAGCGGTCGGAAAGACGGGCTCGCTGAGTGGAGGGCGTCGAGGATGGAGGACCAAGGGATGCACGTTGGGTGGATGACGTGGTACACATGGTAGTCGGTGAACATCGGCGTGGATACGGTTATGGACGTGGACACGCGATCAACGAGTTCCTTAACAGCATAGTCGCAGGGAGCCACAAGATATGTTCATCGAGTTGGGTAAGGACACCGATCGTGTCTGTGCATTGCTGTTCGGGCAAGCGAAACCGAGGGATCGCGCAAACTGACCTTGAAGATGAGCGAAAACCTCTCAGACACGTTCCAGATCATGTTGGTTGTTTCATCTACCATCTGACCAATGCCTGTGGGAATAATGCACAGGAAGAGCCTTCAGAATGACTTTTCCTTGTCTGTCAGACGTACGCAGAACCGCTGTGCGCAACAGAGTGACCTGCGTGTCCCGAATCGTGCCGTTGTTGGTCAGGTCCGGTGGCCGTGATCTCCCTGGAACATCCTTTTCACCCCCTCTGACTTCTCCTTTCCCACTGCCAGGGGGGGGGGCAAACTTTGCGGGTAAGGAAGACGCGCAGTGAGGGCAAGGCGAGTTGCGGGGAGCGAAAGGTGACGCCGCTGATAGCGGGACGAGGCGTAATCATGCAGGTGCTAAAGGGAGGTGCCAATCGCGAGGCGCCAGTTATTAGTACAGAAAAGTGGACGTCGGACATGCACGTAAGGACTCTGGCCTGTATGGGGATTTCTAAGTAGTAGCCCATCATGATGTACATGCGCTTTCACAAGGGTCTGGTGAGGTAAATATGCGACAGGTGGACGTTAAGTGGATGTGACACTGCCTACTATGACAATAATGACATGCTCAGTAACTAAGTTAGCCAATTCAATGATATCGAACTTAAAGCCGCTGCGGGTGACCAGGACAACCTGACAAGCGAGAATTACCTTCAAGTTGCTGAAAAGGTCTGAATCTTCATGGATTTTTCTGCAGATTATCAACATATGTAAATTTTCGATCGAGAACTGCAATGTGCATCCGAGTCATGATTTGTAATTTTATGCAATGTAATACCGCGCTGCGCGCCTTGCCAGTGTGACTGCATGCTCCAGCTCACCCAGCAATGCGTGCGTACAATTTCGGAAGACCAATTTAATGGATGAGGATCCAGCCTTAATGGTCATCTGGCGATAGATCGGATCTAGTCTAGATCTCGAAACCTGACGTTCTCTTTTAGGAAGGCTAACACCCGATGCGGCAGATGCTGATCGGGAGATCCAGTGGTGACTCGGATACGGTGTCGAGACTATATATTAGATCGGATCGATGTGAATTTGGAAACAGAGGCGGAGTTGTTGTCTTCTTGCCGTAAAAAAAGCCTGCTGCCAACTTGAATATGCATGACCCAATATTTTGTGAGCTCAAAGGACTCACCAGCACTCCAGTAATCCCTTACTTGGTGGACGAGCCTGAGCTTGAGCCTGCATGCAATCAGCCTGCAATCTTTGCTACATAACCAGTGAGTCGGTTCCATGGCACCGTGAGTCCGTGACTCATCCAAATGGTATTCGTGATGTGGCACTTCGACTCGGAACAACTCAAGATAGCGGATCTCAAACCCATCGTACTAGAACTTGAATGTCCCCTCACTGGCAGTGAGTCAGCGAGGCCTTGAGTCCTTGCTCACTGGCATACATTCCTATAATAACTGTTTCGTCTTCTCAAGTCTATACTATGTTTCTATCGTCTTGGAGGCAAACACGTCGAGTTGGCATTATGGGTGCAGGCCAAGAAGATTATGACCGGCTCTGGCCTCCGAGTCTCAGCTAGCTATACCCCGAATTCCATGTTATTCTGATCTGTTTCGCTGTTGTGACCCTCCAGACTTGTTAGACAACGTACAGAAAAAGGTCCGTTGTCTCATGTCTCAAGATCTCACGTTCCCATTTTTGTCAACTCTGACAAGGTTCAATGGATCTCTCAAGTCAGATTTCCTATGATACTACCTCCTTTTCGGCTACCAGAAGGACCTTCGACAGGATCCCAGGGTAATTGAGGGGCTCAGGAAGATCAGCCAGCGTCCTGTTACCATCGAGGAGGTACTACTAGGTAGTTATTATAATCCAGCCTCGCTCATCTTGTGATAACGTGTCATAGGGTATGGCGGTATCCAACGATATTGGGGCAAAGCACTACCTCGAGTGCTCAGCACGAACAGGAGAAGGTGTTTGCGAGGTGTTCCAGCACGCTACCCGAGCTGCGCTTCTCTGCCGCCCAAGTGACATTGGTCTTGCAGACGTCTGGATAGTAGCGTGTCGCAAATTCTGATTTCCGACATTGTAGGCTCGCACTTCCAAGAAGCACGAAGCACGATACGCTGAGCAAGATTCCGAGCAGTGGCCCGACCATCGGCGGACGAGAACATCCCAACCGACTTCCTTACATTGCGATCGTAGCCGAGCTTCGTCTGGAGGACACGGAACTGGAATCGGTGACCTTCCCCACCCAGCTTCTACACAAACGATAAACGATACACGGTGCCTTCATGTCGCGCATGCGGACTCGGCATGGAATCAATGCGTCCTGAGGTGCTCAAAGTCTTGAAGTACCTGCCTGAACGGGAGACATCACCGAAATGCTTGCGGAATCAGGTGGAATACGGAAACTCTGGTGAAGTTGAATCATCTCTTTCGCCAGTTTTTCCACCGTGTAAGTTTGAAATTGATCATGAGGGTTATCTTCATAGCCGCGGGCGTCAAGAATGATGTATTGCAAAGTTTCTTTGAAACAACGGGCACCTGCCGCCGCTGGAAAGCCTGTGCCCGGGGGGGTGATTCCAGAGGAGCGCCATCTAAACGTGAGGACAAAGACTCGCACCGTAGACACTCTGATATATCGTCTTCTTTCAGTTCCACGATATAATCGAGGTCGATGAGCATTCAGCGACGCGAAATGAAGAACATCCTTGAGGAAGCGCCGTAATCTGGGACATTGGGATAGGCTACAACGAAAACAATCAGGCACTGCTAAAGACTTTAAGATTATGTTCCCACACGGGATGGCCTTGCGAAACGCGATGATTCTAACTTGGAAATTCACTTTGATGGCCGACAAACTGTCTTCAAGTTGATAACCATCGTCATCTTTTTCGGCACTGTATACACAACACATTCCTCAACACCTCATATCCCCTTCTCTCCCAAGTTCGCCTGGGGCTAGACATCCTTTGCCTTCCTCTTCTTCCGAGTCCCGCTCACCAGCCCACGTCACACCCAGACCCTTCACCGCATGCTCGAGTGGGTCGTCGCGTCCCTCGCTTTACTTGCTAATGCTTTGGCACTGCCCTTCTTGAGCGGGCGATCGTCCTATCGAGAGTAATTGCACATTTAGTACCCTACCATCGAATGGCTCATTTGCCGTCCCGCTCGAATATTGCTTCTCCAGACCACACTCGCGCCTGAGACGCACCCTGGCCTGTTCGCCAGTCCATTGGTCTTGCCTGAGGCGTGCACGTGGCGCACAGTACCGCGGCTGCGCGGGGGCCACGACGTGTGTGGGCGCTTGTTCCTCCTGACCATGACCATCCTTTTTATCGTAGAGCAGATCAAGGCGGCACCGGCGACGAGCACGCGCGCTCCCGCCGCAATGTGGTCGAGCCTGTGTTCGCGGATGCGGCACAAGTGGTCAGTGTGTGCTGCTGTGCTTGTCACACTTTGGTTATTGAGCTTGGGACGGCGAGCGTATATTCCCATACACTATTTGAGAAGTTGACGATATCGTGCGCCGCAGCGCTGAAGCTTGAAGCTTGAAGCGCTGCCCCCCATCTCATATGAATCGTTACGATTTGATGTTGTTGATTTGAGCATGCCAAGTTACTGTGACATGTAACATGTGACGGTGGACGATTATCGATTATCTGCGGCCGGTTTGATTTAACATAAATTTTTCCGATTATCTGTACTTAGCCGAGGCTCGCCTTCGCCCTCGCCCTCCCGGGCCTCCTTCGCGGCGCCGCCATAATTATTACTTGCGCCAGCGCCGCTCACTTGTATATTCACCGATTACCTAGATCTGAGCAATAAATCTAGTCGAGCATGAATTCAACTGGGTATGTTATCCGTTCTTTGGTATCGCCATTAGCACAGCACACTGAAGGTTGTTCTAGGGCAAACATCCAAGGTGTGCTCGTAGAACTGTCCCGGTCGCTTAAGTTGACCTTTCCTAGTAACTAAGTCACGGTTATATCAACTTGAAACTGCGCGCGCCCGTGCGGCGCAAGCTTTCCCTAGGCCTCACGACTCGGAGGCAGTATCGAGTCAATTTTTCCTTACTAGGCGATACAAGTTACGACTAACGAAGAATGCAAACTGTCACAGTACTATGTAGTAACTTGAAGTACCAGTGCCCTTCGTCTCTTTCGTCGTCACATCGGATAAAATCATATAACCAAATATAATAAAATTGATCACACCGAAAAGGTGAGGTGAATCGCTGAATCGCCCAACTCGACGGCTTTGAGATCGCCGTCACGATGGGCGATCTCAGATCCAGCTTCGATTGGTCTTTGAGCTATACTTATATGGTAAAGACACGAGTTCAAGTTAGCGGTCAAAACCGCCGTTCCATTACATTTTCTTTTTTTTTTTTTGGACAAGCGTACTATATTATGCAGCAACTGGCTAACCTAGTTCTACATAACACGCTAAGGCGGCAGCCGAGGCTGCCGCCATTACATTTTCGACAATTTTGCCGAGTGCTAGGCTACATCCTGCTGATGGCCGGGCCGCCGGCGGGCTGGGCAGTTCAAAGCGCTTAGACAAACGGAAGGCTAGAGTTCTAATATGTAAGTGTGGTGGCTACTACACGCGCAGGTCGTGAGGCTCCACCATTGAAATACAAGATACGTCCACCCTCACCTGTGCGCCTCCCGCGGGCCCGTCTCCCTTCTGATGAGTCCCAGCGCCCAGACTGATGGCACTCGCCCTACACCGGATCCTCCCGACTCTCCTGTTGAGGCTCATCGCAGTCCTCCGCGTTATGCGCTCGTTCACCAACACCTGCCGCACGGCGACGTGGGTTTCGGTTCTCTCCCGCCTTCAGTGTTTTCCCTTGAATGTAAGGACTTTCATTCGTCGCGCCGTACTAGTAACCACTCACCATTGCTTAGCTCGATTTCAGTCGGTTCTGACGCACGGAGCAAAAGACTGGTGGCTTGTCTGCTACGAGTCCCATTGTCGCGTGTCGTTCCTGATTGTGTCTGGCTCCTTACCTCCATCCCTCACCCTCACCCAGGAGCAGGCTCTCGCCGTGATTGACGACACCATCACATGGCACCGTTGGTTAAGGAACGACCCTGCGTGGCTCCCAGCGGAAGGTGCGTATCCCCTTTTTTTTCTTCCGTTTTTTTTTTCGTTTCTGATATCAATGCATACATAGTATCGGACGTGACCGTGGGGCCACCCACTCCTCTATTCAATACCAACCGAGCAGACCCCACGTTCTGCGAATTACTGTGGGGCCAACTCGTCAACGTCCCAACAACATTCTTTTCACATGTCCGAGCATCCATGCGCCGACTCCTATGCGACTCGCCTCCCCCTAACGCCAGGCAGAGGTACCCGCAGATTCAAATTGTTCCGAACGTCGCAACCCTGACGGAAATGGACAATACGCGGTTGCGCAATCTCCTGCTGTGGAACAACTGTTGGGGATACGCACACTGGCACAGGTTCTTGCACGACTCGTCGGGTTACAAGGTAAGTCTGCCATCTTTCGCTTTATTTTCACACTCTTATTCCGTTCTACCCAGATTCTTTGGTTCAGTGACCCAGGAACGCGAGACATTATTGTTCACGCTCTCCGACTACGCGATTCCGTAGGTTGGTTCTCCGTCTTCGTCCCGCAAGAGAATCCCTCTTGCCAGCTTTCATCCGACGTCCCGCTCAACCTCGAAACGGTCTCATTCGTGCTCACGGCGGTAAGTATTCAGTTCTTACTCTTGAGTAGTAATGCTGATTTTTCTCAGCTTGCACTCGAAATAGAACACTACGCTGATTTGTCATTCAATCCACCGGCTAGTAACTTGGAAGTCCACCACAACTACGTAACTGATTTCCGAACATACATGCAATCTATTCTCGGCTTCTTGCGCAGCGTACAAAGCGGAACGATCGAGACCGACGACGACAACACTCTGGCGGAGATGCAGGCAGGGATGGCGTCGTTATTAGCTTTAGTACCTGATTTGTAGTATGTACTCGTCAATACCCAGCGTAATCCGCTCTTGGGAAAGCGCTTTCCTCCATATGGCCGAGACTGAGCCTTATTGCTAGTATGACCCCGGGCCTGGCCCTCGCCGAGGATGCCATTGATATTGCTGAGCGCTTGAGCTTCGGTCCCGGTTTCGCACAACACAACACACACAACAAAACAAGAAAGCGGCAATTTCCGATAAGACTAGGGCTTTCTCACGAATTTCACACCCCGAGTTTAGCCTGAGGTGATCCGTTCAAACCACCTACTCGTACAGATTGCCCACCGAGTGGTCCACCATGGTCACACCCCCAAACTCAAGTAACGCGCTCGCCCCTTTTGGGACCCCAGTACACACTCGCAGTTCGACTACTGGATTTCTCGATTCAAAACACCTCACACGAAACCAGATATATGATGTTATGTCAGAAGAAATGGCCCCTTTCTTTCTTGGTCGCATGCCCCCTCGAGAGTTTCTGTCTGCCTTCCTTCCCAGTTCACAAACTTCAAACTTCCAACCGGGCATGTTTGATACTCTAGCCAGCCTTCGGAATGAGGGAGCAATGTACAAGATATTTGTAAGTAATTGAACCCTCTCTCAGAGTTTTTTAGAATGAAGAGATGCCCTTAGGTTGACATCGTTCAGCCACACCTCAAGACGCTCCATATTCGGGAAACATCCCACTCGCCAGACCAGGCCGTCACCGAGTACTCAGTTTCATTTTCGCCTGACTGCGCAGTTTATGACCAAGCGAACAAAAACGTCACCGAAACCAATTCCGCTATCAGTGATATCTATATCGAATTCAAAAGCAAAGCGGAGGAAGATGCCTTCTTGACCAATATCATAGATGAAGAACCATCCGTTTCAAACCCCAATCCATTGATGAACCAAACAGCCAAAGGGGTCTCAACAGCCGGTCAGATCACTACATACGCGGCTTTGCAACTCGACTCCCAGTATCGCACGCATGTTTTCAGTGTCCTCGTCGTCGGGGATTACGCACGGCTCATACGATGGGATCGGAGTGGCGCAATTGTCACTGCACCTATCTACTATCAACATGATTCGGCGCTATTGGATTTTTTCACTCGTTACGATCGAGCAGAGAGACGTGTGCGAGGACACGATGAAAGCGTTCGTAAAGCCACATCAGCAGAGACTATGAATGCCATCCACGTTGACAAGAGATTCCGCACTCATCAGGAGCTCCTCGTCGTCACCGTCCCTCTGCAAGGTTCGGAATCAAAATGCGGCGAGTACATCATCAAACCACCAGTTGCCCGACCTTACACGCCTCCTGGCCGTGCGACCCGCACCTCAATCGCTTACGACATCCAAAGAAACCGTATTGTCTTCTTCAAGGATTCCTGGAGGGTTGCCTGCGACGGAATGATGAGGGAGGGCGAGGTCTATGCGATTCTTAATAGCGCGCGCGTACGCAATGTCCCTCGTTGCTCAGCCTCCGGTGACGTTGGCGAGGACACTTATCACTCCACGCATACCAACCAATATGCTGGTGAACATTGGGCACCGCAGTCTACACATGAATTCACTCCCCACCGGCACCATCGATTAATTCTTGACGATATCGGTGAAAATTTGGAAACCTTCCGATGCAGTAAGGACATGGTACGCGCCGTTCTCGCAGCTTTGAACGGTATGTATCTGACCCCCTCTACCATTGTTGACTGCTGACCAACTATTTCTAGCTCATAAAGAAGCGTACTGGAAATGCAAGATCCTCCATCGCGACATGAGTCCTAGCAACATATTACGGACGGAGTCCACTGACTTCGAAGGTGGACTACTCATCGACTGGGACCTTTGTAAAACAGTCGATCCAAACGATCCATCTGCAGGAGGTGCTCGGCAGTCCACTCGTACTGTATGTTATTCTCATTCCTCCACTGGCACATTTCTTGACGAGAAAATTGATCTGCAGGGTACCTGGCAGTTTATGGCAGCGGACCTCGTCGAGAACCCCAAGATCAACCAGACCTTCATTCACGATATCGAGTCTGCCTTCTTTGTGTTGCTGTGGACCAGCATCCTTCATATCAAATCCAGCTGGGACCGAGAGCGCCGTTCGAGCTTTGTTAGCTCGATCTTCCATCCACAAGTCTTTGGAGGTTCTGGAGGGTCGATGAAAACTATGTTTATGCGTTCTGACCAAGAACTGCACACACTCAACCTTCACAACAACATACCTCTCACCCGACTGCTGCGCGTTTTGAAGGAGTTGCTTGCTGTTCGTCATAAGGAACGGCCAGAGAAGGCACCTGATGGTGACGGGCTCAGCGCAACGGATGTGATCCAGCAAGTTCTTCGCGAGAATGCTCAGGGAACCAAATCAACTTTGACGCCGGCCAGTACCGATGAATCGTCGAGAGAGGAAAAGAAATTCCAAGAGAGACTCGAAGACTATGATACTCGCATGGCAGCCCTCAAAAACCATAATACCATCATCCGCGCCATCACTCAGGCCATCGGAGTTGAAGCCCTTTGGCCGGCCAGTGAACCTGCTGAAAAGCAGGAGTTTGTTTTCTCACATACAGAGAAGCAGCATTTACGTTCGAGTTCCAAGAGATGCAGGGAAGCTGCAGCGGAATGTGAAGGCGGCAAAACGCAAGTGGGACGAGAGTCGTTGCGAAAGCGAAAGAAGTTCCTTTGATTCCTCGCGTCACTTGTCGGTCTTCGTCATTGCGTATTTCGTATACTCTTGCGTAACTAGATGCATGACCGAACTTCGTTGGTAAATACCTGTTTACTATGTTTTGCAATGTCATT
>JBBPOM010000766.1:0-18650 GCA_038091455.1 Leccinum uliginosum | reverse complement strand
CGTTCAGAGGACACGAGACTCCGCATAGAATTTCTTATCATGTATACTTCTCCATTCGGTTCTCAGAGTCCAACACGGCGTCTCCCCGTCCAGGCACACGGCATACCGCGGCCCAGGCCAAGACCAAACACGAAATCGGTGGGTCCAGCCCATTTTGCCAGCGATGGAATAAATAGAGACACTGGCACGTTATAGTATATACATACTACTAGGAATTCCATGTCGGACACTGATCTGAGTACTGAGTACTGAGTCTTTATCGATCGACACGGAGCCATGTTTGACCTTCGAGTCGTCTGTCGTCAGGTTCCCGTGCCAGTGGTGACTTTGAAATATTGGGCATGTTTTACAAGCGGCGATATGATGGCGATGGTTCGATAATTATGACAAGTAGTACGTACGAAAACCCACCCGAGTACTAATCCCCAGTGAGAAAGAGGGAAATGTGTTTCATTATTAATATTATGTAATCGAAGTTGTGTATCACCGACGAGTTGTCAAAGGGCTGTGCACGGGTACCCCTGCGCGGGGCAAGTATCCGTGGGAGTGGGAGTGGGAGCCTGTCGCTCTGACTCAACGGGCCAGCGCACTGATCGCGACAACGCGACAAAGAAGACAACCCAGCGTGGCGACGGGGCTGCAACGGCGACGATGATGGTGAGTACCCGCGTACTCTCCTCCTCTCCTCGTCCTCACCACTATCATCAAACAACACGACGGCATGCCATGTCGCGACGAAGACGAAGGACAGACGACAACGACGCCATCACGCTGCGTCAACCGGCACAGCGCGGCGGCGGCGACAACTCGACGGTGACGCGTCGCGTCAACGACAGCGACGCAACAACACTTCCCACCCTCTTCCTTGTATCCGTCCCAGTCCACGTCCACGTCCACGTCCACGTCCACGTCCACGTCCCCATCCTCATCCCTATCCCCGTCCTCGTCCCCACCATGTCGACGATGACGGCGCACCGACGACGGCCGATTTACCCCGCCACCATCCTCCTCAACTCCCTCACCACCCCCCCCATTCCTCTCGCCCCAGCGTACGGCAGCGACCACACAACGTGCACGATTGTGCACGTTGTGCAGTCGCTCCTGAACGCTGCCCTTGTTGCCATTACCGTTCACCATCCACCCCCATCCCCCGCTCTACCTCTCTTGCATACCCCAAACCCCAGAGACCACGACGAAGATGAGGAGACGAGGAGGCGTCTCTCCCCTAGCGCACCCCCATCGCGAGGGACAACAACACATTCCCCCACCACGCCACCACGACATGACGACAAGTACGAACGCGATGTGGTGACGATGAGGGAGCGAGGTCGACTGACAGCGCGAGGGGACACCACGGCAGAGAGACGAAGGCGAGATGAGGAACGACAACGACGATGTGAGTGACACTCTTTAATTCAAACGCATATCGCTTTGGAAAATGTACAGAGCTATCATGAATGACCAAGCTTGTCGTCGTCGATCAAGTTGTCGATCACACAACAGGACGGATCACACGATGCTGGAAGCTCTCAGCAAGCGCTGGGGAAACCATCCTTCCTACAAGGTTGGCGCTAGGGAACTGCACGGCTTAACCGCGGGTCCTGTGTTGGAACGACGACGCAACAACGATGTGCGCACACACGTTCCCTCACCCGCAACGACGGCGATGTGCACGCACGTCCCCTCGTCGTCTAAATCGCGCACTCTGGGTGTATACCACGCACGTCTATATCGCGTGGGAACCATTTGGGGTTTGCAGCGTTATCTCCATGCAAGACCCACTCCAAGACTTTGACATCGCTCCAGGAGCACCGAGTGCTGCGGACGAGTCTGTCACGTCATCAAGCAAGACTCCATGTTGCAGAGGATCTCCAGAGACAGGATATACTAAGTTAGTGACACATAGGTGCGTTTTAATTTAGTAACGCGGAAATCGAGATTTGGAGAAAATTTCGTCCCGTTGATGGGGTTTAGTAACTTAGGAACAACTCATTTGAAATTACTACACTGACTGATCTCGGACTGATGCGGCGCTCGAACGTGGAGCTGATGCGTTCTTTCGCAATCGTGTTGTGAAAAAAGTTGCCCGCAAAGGAGGGACTCCGAACCACAACGTCGTGGAAGGGTGCGCCGCCGTCGAGCGTATTGCAACCGCGTGGTTGGGAAAAGAATGGAGAGGAGTTGTGGGCATGGAGCCAGGGGAAGGAGGAAACGTAGCGGGTTCCCGAGACCTGTTGTGAGACGAACTGAGAACGGTAAAAATGTGGGTACGAGTGGTTATACCATGTCTGCATTGACAACTTGACCACGTCCGCTCTTGCCACGTTCGATGAGTGCCAAGAGGATGCCTGGCTTCTAAGTCATGCATAAATCCGCCTATCATTCAAGACCCCCTCTTTCCATCCGTGTCGTGGAACACGATGACGGTCTATTTATGCGAGTGATCAAAGTGCCGTGATGAGGAACCCGCAGACGTAACCCTGGGCGTTGTCGTGAGTCTCTGCTTCGGTACGTAGTCGATAAAGTCCGTCGTGCTATTTCGGGTGAAGAATACAAATCGACTGTGTCTGCCTTGGTACTAGTGTGGAAGCAATGGCGCCGCCTTGTGCTCAAACACTGATCTGCTTTGGTACGTAGTCGATAAATCTCTCACGCTACTTCAAGTTTGGGTCAGGAATGAGGCTACAATGAGGCCACACAGTCACAACTGTCAGGCATGCTCACTGCTTTTTTTTTCAATTCGGTTGTATGAGTTTTGTGGACAGGGGAACGTGACGCCGCTATAGCGAATTTGCACATTTTTGTAGATTTATTTATGTAAAAAAGTACATCATGATGATCAAGGAAATCGATTTTCGATTCGCGGGTCCGGCTTGCCGTCCTCTAGTAGGACCTCTACATAGTTCGAATGCCTTCCAGTCTTACAACTGGCTAGCAGCAGTGCTAGTATCTCGGTCTGTGGTTCACAATGGGGGTCATACCCATAGAGCCAGGAATATGCCAGTACTGCCGGAGATGCCAGTGGATTCCGCCGAGTCAGGCTCACTGGCAGCGACGTGCTCGGGCGGTGACTAACGAGGGTGTGCTATCATCTAGTACAGGCCCGGGTTCAAATGCCAGTCCGTTGATCTAGTACGGGCCCTCCTGCCCCCGTCCTGCAAGTTTCCGTCAGAACCACTGGCAGGTGCTTTGTGGGTACTAGTCATCCAAGGTACTCGAGGGAGGCCCATCTGGAATTCCCGGACGGCGGACGCCGGGAGCTCTCGAAGGGTCAAAACTGCCGTGAGTAGTAAGTACCATTCATTACGTCGGCTTTTCGACTGCAGGCACCGAAATAATGGAGAAATAATGAAATGCTCTACGACGTAGACCGTCCTCAGATGATGACTGCCGCTGAATTTCTCTCAGGAGTACTTAAAACGTATTACAAGTTAGCGGCGGACGATTTTGTCAACTCCGGAAGGCTGTCCACATGCATTTGGAAGGGCCAAGGCAGTGGATACGTACAACTGGACACTCATTCTTGACGTTCTAGATGACCCGAGCCGCGCAGAAGCACATGCACAGGAACATTTCGGTATGCTACCATGCATTGAGTTCACTCCGGCCCTGAGATACAACTGGAACCACTATAGGTTTACCGGTTTACCACCTCCCTCATCTTGCGCATAATGTATGGCAACTCGAAGCTCACGTCCGTAGACGATCCTAGATCCATAAATGTGAAACAAGTCGCCCAACACTTTATCGAGGGGATGCACCCTGATGCTTACCTCGTCGATCGTTTCCCTCGGTTAAAATACGTTCCCGGATACGGAATGCGCCTTAGGGGAATCACCAGTCTGATCCGAGTCTCAGGTTTTACAGAGGTCAGTTGAACGGGTCAAACGTGCAATGGTGAACTATACTTTGATACAAAGTATAACGATGGAACTGGTAATTTTTTTCAGGAAACAGGAACAGGCGACGCTGCTTCATCCTTTACGGATCTTCTCATTCCCTTGATCTCAGTATCAAACTGGAGTGACTGGAGTGATCTTCCCAAACTGCACGCTTTCATATCGGAAGCGCTCCGCTGGAGCAGGCTGTCACCTCACTCGGTGAGAGATATGAAGAGTCAAGACTACTGTGACCTCTGGCAGATACATGTCTGACTTTTCCATAGGTTTTCCACGCCGCTCAACCAGGGATATTTTCTGTGTATGACGTCCTCTTTCGCAGTGTCTTTAATCAGTGTCGCGTTGATCACAGAGAAAATACTATATCTCGGCTGGCGCGACAGTAACTGGAAACCAATTGTCCTTCCTCCCACCCTTCGTTCGTATGTGACAGAGGCATTGGCAAACAAATCAGGCTATGATTCAGTCGAGATCCCGTCCCGGGCCGAGTGTATTCCCGACCCGAAATTTGCAACGCTGACTCAACCGTGACCACAATGGTGAACTACACAATGACCTCGAGTTTTACATATCCATTTGGATTCGGTCGAAGGTATGCCTATCGCTCGATCTCTTGCTTTCGAGTCACGTCGATTGGACATCTGCGTCATTGTCACACAACGCAGTTCATAGTATGAGTAAGCAGAAATGGGAACAAGAGTATGTCCTGGGATGTACCTCGCGAACCGTTCCGAGTCGATGTCCATCGCCCTCGCGCTCCTTTTCTGGTCATTTCGAATCCGCGAGCACCATCGACACCACCCCAGATATGGACGACGCTGTGGCCCCTCTGCCATCGTTTGCGGTCGATTTCGTGCTTCGCGCCGATGTCGCACGATTGATGGTGATCAGTGAACCGTGCACACATATTTTGATTTGGATGCTTGAGCATTATGTAATTAACGTCGTAATTGCTTCACGATGCGACTGACTCATGTTACCACTGGCTGGTGGCTATGATAGTATGGAAAGCACGACTGTCTGGCTGTCAGGCATGCTCACTTTGTCCAGAGTCCGGATTGGAAAACTGGGCGAGGACGCGATCGTACCCCTCTCCGACAGCTTCTGCTAGGTTGAGAGCTTTTTGTAAAATAAAATAAAATAATCTACGAAAGCCTGCAAGTGATTGTGACGTAGCGGTGTCCCTTGGGGAAAAAAAGACCGCAAAAGACGCACTCCGGATCACTTGAACTGAGCAGCATTGCTTGTCTTTTCAAGTTGGAATCAAATTAGACACACTGTCTGTTTTAGTAGGTAGTCGATAACTCCGTCCTGCTACTTCGGGTGAAGAACACACAGTCTGCCAAGTTAGTACCTAGTACTATACTAATGTTGTGGAAGCAATGAGCCTACAATCAAATCAGGATGTTTACTTTGGTAGGTAGTCGAATACTCCGACGTCTTGCTACTTTGAGTGAAGAACACAAAAGTGACTAACGACTAACAGTGGACACATCGGGTGCCTGGGTAAGTGCTATTATGGGGCAATGCGCCTGCAACCAAGCTAGACTATCTGCTTTGGTACGTAGTCGATAACTCCGTCTTACTACTTTGGGTGAAGAACATGAAATGACTACATCTGCATTGGGTAATGTGGAGGCAATGCACCTGCGTGATAATATACTGGTACGTTTCAATCGCAGAGTAAGTCCTGTCTCTCCTCCACAACTACACAGGTCTAGAATCTGGTCAGGTTTGTCGTTCTCCGTATTGTGCTCATTGTGACACTGCATGACACCAAGTTAGCACCGTCATTTCAAGTCAATTACTACTATGCCTAGAGGTCTCAAGCCCATGCTTGTCATGTCACCGCCAGCTCCTCCCCCTCCAGGATTTTTTCCAGAAGACCCGTCTCTGTACAAACGACCGGCGTGCGCCCCGAAATTACATAGGGGGCCGAGTGTGGCCTCTCCTGCTACCACCCGCAAAGCCAAGGACTGGACCACAGAGGAGCTTCTCGCGGCTCGTGAGAAAAATATACTGCGCGCCTGTGCTCCGGTATGTCATAAACTTATTCAGAATTGTGTTGATAAGTCGACATTGACTGCTATATATAATTCACAGATATTACCATCCACGCCGTCCATGGAAAACAAAACACTTATCCTGTTGTGGCGCCAGGCACTGATAAAGAAGTGTCAAATGGTGGCCCAGCTTGCTGATGTCCAGCTTGACTGTGAGGAGTTAGAATATGACGTGTTGGAGGAACTTGGGGAAGAGACTGTCCTGAAGACACTCAGAAAATTCTACGATCTCGGAGATACAGATAACACGAAAGGCAGGTTCATGTTATCTATCTCCAGTATCACATACAAGAGTGTGACGAAATCGAGTTACTGAGCGGTAAGACATCACAACCGACTATTTTATTGAGTCCTCACGAGTCACCGGGATTACCAGATATCTTCTATCCTCGGGTACTTTGTAACTCCCGCTGTTGGGCCTCCTGCTTCCATCGACGCCGCTTTATGTTTTCTTGATATCGACCCGTTATGTGACATCAGTGCAACACTATGAAATTGTACAGTTCTCTTTCACACTGGCAATTTGTTGTACTTTTTACATATGTATTATGGCTACTATGTGTTTGTTTTCATATGACTTGTAATGTTTTCGAATTTTGTGGTAGTATATGCAAACAATTCTTTGTTGTGCGAATCAGCACTTTTGCCCCATTTATTTCAAGTTCAGGTCGCTAGCTGTACTGGTTCAAGTTGAATATCGCTTTTTATTCTTTCTGTATCGAGGTCACTTAGGAACGAGTCCACCCAACTAGGTTCTACCAGCTAAGGGGAGGACTTCGATTTATCACGGCGGTCGTTCTGACCCGGCGGATATGCCTGATTCCTTTCACCAAACATGTGTTTGTGGCCGACAGTTCACAGACCTAGGTCCCTTTACTCGGCATAAGAAAGGATGCAGTAGAGGAAAGAAGAGGCTTTCTGGTGCACTCGCTAAAGCAAAGGAGGTGTATCAACGAAAACGAGCTCGCGGCGGTCCCAGTCAAGCAGAGGATGGACATGGACTACTTACTATGGCGTCCGAGCCAGAGCCCAGTGGTCAATCTGATCTCGGGGGACAGACGGCGGTAAGTCAGGCAAGTTACGCTCGACTTAAATTCGCAGCTAAACTACCGTGACATCTCCTGCCAGTGTCAGGAAGCTCCGAATTCTCTCGACATTTCTGGAGACTCAGAGCCTGCTACGCCATGCAATCCAGCGACCTTGGGTGCCGAATCGGATGACAATGAGATATCTCTGGCTCAACGTAGGGGACGTCGGCTGGACCGCCGGCTCCCTAAGAGATTTAGGGACTTCCTCCCGGAAGCACTCCAAGCACTTCCTCCTGTGCGGGAGCAATCTCCAATGGACATTCCCGTGGATGTCTCCCCATCGCCATCCCAAAACTCGAATTCACCTTCACTGCAGTCATGTCTCCGATCTGCACGCACTGCGTTCTCAACAATTTTTACCACACAGAAGAATGGATTTGGACTCTTCCGTAAATATCGCGCCAAGCAACCTCATTCACATGATCCTGACGACCCTCTCGAAAACCAGCAACCGGTTCACGTCAGCCCAGATGCAAAAAAGTCCGAAAACCCCTTTTCCCCATATCCCAACGAAAGCTCCTTTCGTTTAGGTGAATGGTACTGGAATGGTGGCGCCCAGAAGTCCAAAGAAAGCTTCAAGCAGCTTCTCGGTGTCATCAGTGACGAGAAATTTCAGCTTGAGGATATTCGGGACACTAATTGGAGCGCGACCGACCAAAGATTGGGCTCTAACGATTTTGACGATGATACGGAGGTGTGGTTGGACGAATCGGAGGAAGGATCGTGGCGCCATACCCCCATATCCATATTCGTCCCATTCCACAGTCGCTCAGAACATCCCGGAACCAAGGTCCACGTTCCCGCCAAGCTACATCATCGCTCTCTCGTGTCTGTCATCAAGGAGAAAGTCACGGACCCCACACACGCCCCACATTTTCATTACGAACCTTATGAACTCCTTTGGCAATCACCACACAAAGATCGTGAAGTCAGGGTCCACGGCGAGTTGTATACGTCTCCAGCATTCATCAAAGCACATCAGGAACTACAAGAGATGCCAGGTGAAGCAGGGTGTAATATTCCACGCGTGGTTGCCGGTTTGATGTTTTCGTCTGATGCAACTCATCTGACGTCATTCGGCAATCAAAAATTATGGCCTTTATATTTATACTTTGGAAACGAGTCCAAGTATCGCAGATGTCAGCCTTCTGAACACACTTGCACGCATGTTGCATATTTTCAATCTGTGAGTACTCAGACATAGATGCAATTTTCTGTGTGATTCAACCCACGCGCGCTAGCTCCCTGATGAATTCAAGGATTTTGCATCAAAACAATTTGGGAGCAAGCCACCCAGCGATGCTTTTTTTACCCATTGTCACCGGGAATTGTTCCATGCACAATGGAGAGTGCTCTTAGATGAAGAGTTCCTTGAGGCCTATCAACATGGCATCGTGATAACCTGTTGCGACGGGGTTCAAAGGCGCTTTTATCCTCGCATCTTTACCTACTCAGCGGATTATCCTGAGAAGTAAGCATTTTTCTGCTGCATTCGGCTATTGCGACTCATCATCGATCATTGTCAGGATCCTCATTGCAACAATACGCAACCTTGGGACATGCCCATGTCCACGGTGTCTTATCAGAAAGGAGAATTTGGGCCTGCTTGGCACGGAGGGGGATACCATGCAGCGGACTTGTTTACTACGTACGGACACTCAAGAACGACGACGCTTGGTCAACAGCGCACACAAACTAATATACGAACGGAACTACGCAGTAAACAGCTCGCAAGTCGAGGACCTCCTCAAGTCAAACTCTTTTGTACCCACCATAGTATGATCCTACTACGTTCGAAAATATTCACAAAGCTGATATCTCCTCTAGAATGCCTTTTCAGATAGGCTCGGACACACGGGCTTCGATCTCTTTCGTATGCTTGTGGTAGACCTTCTGCATGAATTTGAATTGGGGGTCTGGAAGGCGGTATTTACTCACCTCCTTTGTATTATCTATTGTCACAAGAAGCAATTAGTGGATGAGTTGGACGCACGGTGAGCACGGTGAATGGATGATGTATATGACCTTTTTACTCACTACGAAATAGTTATAGACAGGTTCCGACTTTTGGGCGCGATACCATTCGCCGTTTTACAAGGAATTCATCCGAAATGAAAAAAATGGCTGCCCATGATTTTGAAGATTTGCTACAGGTGCGTCGACATTCTCTCTACTGACTTCATCTGACCACATACTATTGCAGTGTGCGATCCCTGTCTTCGAGGGTCTGCTCCCTGAACCACACAACACAAAGATTACTCGACTACTTTTCTTGTTGTCACACTGGCACGGGCTTGCAAAGCTTCGCATGCACACCGAGGAGACACTCGACATCATGGAGCAAGTTACAGCGGCTCTAGGGAAAGCAATGCGTATGTTTCAGGCTGATACATGCTCTGTTTTTGCCACAATGGAACTGCCTCGTGAAACGGAGGCTCGCAACCGCCGTACAGCACGTGCAGGCTCAAAGAACGGACGGACTACCCCAGCTACATCCTCAAAACCACCCCAAGGCTCCACCACCACTGAGCGTAACACACGTCGAGCAAAGTTCCTCAATCTTCAAACGTACAAGATGCATGCTTTGGGTGACTATACATCACAGATCAGGGAGTACGGAACTACTGATTCCTATTCCACGCAAACTGTATGTTACAGCATCTCCGCAACATTGATACTTCGCTAATTTTTGACTGTAGGGAGAGCTCGAGCACCGCACCGGCAAAGGTCGATATATACGGACGAGTCGCAAGAAATATCTTACGCAGCTCACCCGCATAGAGCGTCGACAAGTTCGTATTCGTCGCATTCGTGCCAAGTCTGCTCTGAGTACCATGCAAAATCGGGAGGTCGTCTCAAATACGTTTGAAGAACACTATCATATGGGAAAGACGCAAAACTTCCCGGTGAATCTTTCTCAGTTTGTCCAAGAGGAAACATATGATCCTGCCACGGCGGTCAGTACTAGATTTTGAGTATGGATCCTTGAGTCACTACAAACTAACATGGTTGCAGAATTTCATAATGAAGCTGAGATTCCATTTACTACCGCGTATCAAGGCTATGCATGTGGCCAAGGAGTTGCTTGCGGACACTGATCTAGGACCTTCCACTACTCATGGACCCGAACAGGATCTAGCAGCTGATATAGCAACCTCAGGCTCAAATGAGCTCTTGGAGCTGGACCTCAGTACTCTAAATCAAATAGTGTTCAAGAACGACCGCATCTTTCGCCACAATATTCTTCGCATCAACTATACAACTTACGATATTCGACGTGCCCAAGACGTCATCAACCCAAACACCGAACACCGCGATGTTATGCTTTTGGCTATGGATAGCGACGCCTCACAGCATCCTTTCTGCTACGCACGAGTTCTCGGAATATACCACGCAAACGCCATCTATGTTGGCCCAGGCTCAAGAGACTACCAAGCCCGACGATTGGATTTTCTGTGGGTGCGCTGGTACACAGTCGTCGATGCGCCATCTGGATGGCATCGTCAAGCCCTTGATACATTAAAATTTGCACCGATGGCAGGGAAGGATGCATTTGGATTCATTGATCCAGCAGATGTGCTGCGAGGTTGCCACCTCATCCCAGCTTTCAACAAAGGAAAGTTGCACCCTGATGGCATCGCACTGTCTCACCATGCTCAAGATGCGAATGATTGGAAACTGTACTATATAAATCGGTATGGATTCTCTGCTAATTTCTTTCTCATGGTTATAAATTTCTTTCTCCCCAGCTTCGTTGATCGTGATATGGTGCTCAAATACCATTGGGGGCTCGGTGTGGGCCACATGTACGCTTCCACAAGTGGGACAGAAGACAAAACTCAGGGGACGCCACATTCAGCCAATGTCTATTCAGACCCAGACTCACACAACGAAGCCATGGAAGTTGATCGAGCGTTTTCTTCTCTACCCGACGGAGAAGATTTCACGGACTGCAATGACTCAAGCATCGAAGATTCTGGCTCTGGGGTTGAAGAATCAGACGAGGAAAACACCGAGGAATTAGATGAAATGTACGCAGAGGCCCCATCATGGATGGATGATGACATGTAAAAGACATACTACGTAGCCACTTCGGAAAGGAATTTGCATGATACTCAGTGCACTAATACTACCCGCACCTTACCCGGCGCAGACTCTTCCACCGGGAAAACTACATAAATCTTATTTTTTGTAATTACTTGTGCCAAAATATCTAACCCTGTCAAGAATCAAGAGAAGTCAGTACGTTTCCTCGCTTCCGAGTCCTCACTGGGCCACTGGCACGTCTCCGAGTCCCCGCCCTTGCCTTTGTCCTTGCTCTCGCCCTTGCTGTGCATCCACACGGACGCGCCCCGAGTTGCTCGGTCTCACCGTCGCTGTCACTTCCAACCCCTCACACTCAGGTCCTCGATCCCTCGCTCGCCTCTTAGTAGCTCGTCAGAATCTGCACATACACAAACCCGCCCGCCCTCCCAACCTCGCCCCTGCAGTCAGTCCACACGGACGTGCAAACTCTCGTTTTGCCGAGAGCTCACGACAGTCCCGGCATGGCGTCATCTCGCCCTTACTTCTCTTCGCCACCTCCCACCTCCCTCCGCGCGATTACTCTCGCTCGCCTGCACACCAACCCCTGAGCACAACACACTCGCTTGCAGACAAGCCGCCTTAATCGCCTGCCTGCCCTTCCATTTCGCTCCTGCCAGTGATCGATATAGTCTCCTTCCCGTTCCATTCAAATGGACACGCACCAACCTGTCTTCGCTCTTGACGATGACGGCTGGGTCTACTAATTTTTTCATAGTTGTGCTGGTTCGAACACAATTCTTTACTGTTCCTCTTCGACACTATCCACTTTGATGTTGGATCCCCCGGTTATTTATACATCCAAGAACAATACGCAAACCCGGATGGAGGCCCGGATGAATGGGATCCCCTCACTCTGCCAATTCGCCGGGTTGGCTTCCGACACAATCACACCCGCGTTCATACGGGAGGCGGTCTTGGCCTGGGCCGCGGTATGCCGTGTGCCTGGACGGGGAGACGCCGTGTTGGACTCTGAGAACCGAATGGAGAAGTATACATGATAAGAAATTCTATGCGGAGTCTCGTGTCCTCTGAACGTTTTCAACCTGGCTGCAAAAGATAACCGAACTGAGTAGAATATTCCTGCCGTACCTTCCTTATGTATTTTCCCTCGCAATGCCAGTGGCCACTGCAGGGAGGAGGGAATACTGTGACTCATACTAGCTATTAGCCGGTATCGATCTTCGAATTGGTGAGCAAACCAGCGCTGCGCCTTAAAATGAAACTTTTCCAAAAACGTATCCAATTACTTTAAGTTTCATAGCAGAAGCAGACTCTCGATGGGGCCCGGCTCAGGTGTGTATTCAATTTCAACCTTGAGTCTCGAGACGTCCCCTTCACTAATTTTATTCAATCCCCTTTGGGATGATACTAAAATTCAGAACAACCTTGATCGAGCAGCACCCAGAATTGTGCCCTCGCCTTGTTTGGAACTTATGCTTGCCATGATTACTTTGACACCTTTTTTGGTGCAAAGGAGATCGATCGCACATCGCTTCCAGGAATTTCACCGCGATTCGGCAACCTTTCCGGAGCTAACCTGCGCCGTTCAAGCTTAGTTCCGAACTAAACACCATTCGACTACCTGGCAGCAGCCGAATCAAAGTACGTGTAAGTATGTAAAAGACCGTCCTGATTATAGGAATGACGGCGATGGTTTGCTCTGGACGATCGAACCATCAATGGTAAATGAGCCTCGGCGGTGTTCACGCTTACTAGGAAGATGGATGTATATAAAACGTGAGTCGAACAGTGGATTCCTTGTCCTCGAATCACCATGGGTGACGGCGGTTCCCTTTCCAATTTTGCTGACCTGAATCTCAATGGTCTTGATGATATTTTGGGAGGTATACAGTAACGTCCACCTTGCTGTTCGTCAGCCTCATTTCACTCAACTTCAGGTACGAATCTCATTGTGAACGGAGGTCCACACGGACCACACTCAACATACATTCAAAATATCCTGACAGTCAACGGACAGAACATTTTGATCAACGACCACGGAGGTAGGTCCTTGCAACAACTCGTCGTATGCATTTGTGCTAACGCTCACGCTACTACTACATCCAGGCGGTTTATTCGAGGTTCTCAGAGCGCATGCACCGCGCTGGTACCAAGTCGCATGCGAGGCGTACATCGCCGTATATTCCTGGCACGGAACCACGGATGCACGATCGCTCCTACCAGCACTCGTGATCACGATGATCCATAAAGCTATAGACACGTTTGTTGCTATTGACCCTACGTGGAGTATAGAGGACGGTAAGCAATTTTACACCGTCGTTTTCTTCAACGCTGATGACGGTATTTTACGCTAGTTTTGATTCCGATCGCCGGCGAATGGCAAGCCACTTCGTTCAACAACCCGAAGTTCATGGACTCCCTCAAGAAAACGGTAAGCAAATCGGCTGATCTACTACTCTACCATTTTACAAATTCGTCGTGTCTAGATATCTGAAGCACAGGGCGTATTCTATACTCGCACCACGGAGGTGGTGCGTTGGTTGGCGCTGCCTTCCCACACCGCCCCATGGCAACATCCCGGGCTGATCCCTGGCGAAAGGCCTGCGACGTCGGAGCAACTCGACTACGTCAATAGCCTCGTCCGTTGGAAGCCGCAAACCGGGTACGACCTCTGGCACGACTATCGCCCAAACGCGGATGGCATAACGGAGGTACGTGCGAGTCCAACTTGAAGTCACTCGCGAGTACTAATTTTTTCGTAGTTGTGCTGGTTCGAACGCAATTCTTTACTGTTCCTCCTCGACACTATCCACTTTGACGTTGGATCCCCCGGGTATTTATACATCCAAGAACAGTACGCAAACCCGGATGGAGGCCCGGATGAATGGGGGCCCCTCAGCGCGGCAACGTTCCATTCGACTACGTGGATTCTTGCCACCGTAAGTATCCTATCATATTTCTTGCGGTAACTAAGATAACCTCCGAATTAAGATCCACGTCTACTTGTGGGCGAACGTTTTGGAAAATCAACGGTTCGCTACCGGGCGCTTCACACTGAGCCGACGTGATGCCATCCTCCATCAGCAAGTCAAGATCTCAATTCTATTCAAACAGATTTTACGCAAAAGGGTACCTGGACTTGTTGGAGACGCCAACGAGCTCGCTTACATCGGCTTGCACCAGTTGATGCATACTAATCCCAACCTCCCTTTCTTGATCTAGTAGTGACTCTCGCAATCGTTGTATTTTACTTGTTCGGAACCCTGTATGTACTTGTTTTTGGTCTCGTGATACATTTTTTTGGCGTCGAATCCGTCCGATGACAGCCGCTACGACGTGTATCACCTTAGGGTCGTCGGGCGAGGCACCATCGTGATCGGGCGTGAATTTATCCCGGGCCTCACCATTCTGTGCCGACTGCCAATTCGCCGGGTTGGCTTCCGACACAATCACACCCGCGTTCATACGGGAGGCAAGCGCTGCCTATCGCTCCGACTCGGACAACGGCGAATTGAAGCGTAATGACCTCCGCGACTGGCTCCTCTCCCGCGGGACGCAACACCAATTCACCGCACCACACACTTCTGCCCACAATGGCGGCGTCGAACGTGTTCACCGCACGTTGATGGGGAAGGCACGTGCCATGCGCTCGGCCTGTCAGCTCCCTGCGAATCGTTGGGACGAGTTTCCACTCACCGCCTGTTATCTCACTGACAAAACCCCGGTGAAGTCTCAGCAGAATGTTACGCCTTTCGAGCGCTGACATGGTACTCGCTCAAATGTCGCCCACCTCCGCGAGATTGGTTGCCGTGCGTTCGCACTGATCCAGAACGTCCATGACCCAAAGGTCTTTGACCGTTCCCTGGAATGCATGCTAATCGGCTACTCTCCCGATTCCAAGGCCTACTACTACCGCCTTTACCACCGAACTACGGGTAAGGTGAACACCTCCCTCACCACAACTCCCCGAATGCCGCGCGGTGAACGTGCCCAACACACCCACGGCCCCTCCCCAGACTGAAGTCACACCCCCGCCCCTTCGACGTTCCTCTCGCGTACCTGCCACTGGCAGTGCAATTGCGGCCAAAGCACGCGCAGCCCTGCTTGCAGACCCAGAGGACCCAGATCCCGCCATGGACTTGCCTGTCCCACTGGGCCATGACCCCTCGCCTGATGACGACGACGACGACGGGCCGCGCGCTGATCGTGCGCCCGTGACGGTCGACTCCATGGACTCCCCGCAATGCCACCGAGTGGCGCTCTGCACTGGAAGAAGAGTTTGCTTCACTTCAGCGCATGCCAGTCTAGGTCTCTCCGATTCTAGCCGTGCGGAGGAGCCTCTGTGAGGAGTCCCGCTTTTCTTCCTTTTCCTTCTTCTCCATTTCTTTCACTCTTTTTACCTTCTTTCTTTTGCCTCGCTGACTCGGAGGAGTGTTGGCACGCTATAACAGCGAGTCATGACGATCATTCCATTCACTCAGTATTCTAGATACTCCCCCCCACATATATAGCCCACAGTTCGTATTTTACCTCTCATTCCGTTCCACCACGGTACTGAGAGCTGACGTGCATCTTAGTTCCTAAAAACTCTTATCGAACATTATGGTCGAATGTTACTTTGTACCAGCTATTGTTTGCGAGTTTGACTAAACCTACTGAAAGAACTCCCTTCTCGCGCGCACGATTACCGTTACGTTGGGCTCCACAGGAAGCCTTGACAGATGGCTCCCTCGAGGAACCGCTTGGCCTCCGAAAATGTCACAATCTGTGAACGTGCGACTGCGAAAAAATCTTGGAGTTGCTCCTCGCAATATAGCAGCCCCAAACGCGACTTGTCGTTAGATTGGAGTGGGCGCTAGGATGTCGTTTAAGTCAGCACACTTCATGGTTGTGGAGACGCGTGTCGGGTCGTGCGTGCGTCTTTGCACGACTTCGACGAGCTTGCGTTTCTTTTCGTATTGCCCGGCGATGCGGCTTGTGGTTAGGCTTGCTTAACGAGCTGGGCCTAACATGCGAGCGCGCTAGCGATCAGACAACGACGCACCTTCTCAATGGCGAATTACTCACGCCTTGATCTCGCGAGCCTTTTCCGGTGCTTCTCAGACTGGTTTGATGAAAGTTTCCGGAATGCAATTCGTTTTGATCACCGGGTCAACTATAGACTCATCAGCGGGGCGTACCAAACACGAGTACTAACCGGTAACACGCGACCGGCAATCGCCGGTGTTGCAACGGAGATCCACCACTCGTTACTCTCTCAGTTCAGCAAATGAAAATTACGCTCGGTACAATGTTCACTACGCACACTTCCATCGATGCGCAGCTTTGACACCCGCTGGTAACCACGTGAAACGAGTCGCTGGCCTCCACATCACAAGAACGAGACCAAACTAGCGCTGCTCGTTAACTAGGTCTGCTTTCAAACCTCTTCTGAACTTTACTTTTCGCAGTTGTGTAAGTCCTTGTCGTGTTTCCATGTTTCCGGTGAAACCGAACGTTCATGCTAACCATCTCTCTCAACCCATCTCTGTCATTCTCAGTTATTTGCCGAAAGTGAGTGGCTTTGTTTTGAGCGTTTGTTAGATTAGTTTCTTTCTTTCAGAGCTCTGTGACCTTTCCCCGACCACAGGGGGGAGAATATTTTGGCTTGTTTAACACCCTGTTGTTTTGTTCCTCTCTTCGTTCCACTTTCGCATCCACTCAAAGCTCAGCTACAGCATTTCCTGGCTTATGCACTCTTCGGAAAGCGGATTCAAGAGGAAGCGCGGCCAAATGCTAGGAACGATGACGACTGTGTCTCTACTTGACATTCACCTATAGGTCTTACGCAGTCGAAGTCATTCTCGCCTCATCATGACTGTCCTAACGGCTTGGACATGTGACGGATCTCGATGAGACCATCATCCTCGGAAGTCAAGACCTCGACCTTTGTCCGTCAGGGAACCCAGATCGGTCATCGTCGTTGAACAATGTTGCACTCTATCTCTCCTCTCGTTACCAGCGGCGTGGAGATACGACGGACCTCAACGACTCGCGGCCGCACTCTGTCAAGAGGAAAAAAAAAATATGTCATTATCTCCAGTATCATTCCATTGGACCTACATGTCGCGAGCCTATCTACGAGGAAGAACCGTCTCCTCTTATCTTCTGGAAGTTGGAATAGGAGTCGCCGCAGTCCTGAGGACCGATCAAGGGCAAAACATCGAGTACCACACCCGCATTAATATCCATCCGAGACATCTCTCTATCTATATCCAAGACCACCCTCGAGCGACAACCCAGCTTGTCCCTCAACGAAGATCCGAGCCGACAAGTGAGAAGGCTAATGTTAACGGAAATCATTTGTATGTTTTTTTTTTCTTTTTTTTTGACGGTTTGAACCCGGTTTTCACTTCACGATTGTGTAGCTGCCCTTTCCACTTCTCCTGAGTCGGCCCGGCGATCTATCGAACCTATGCACCCACATCCCGTTGTACCTCCGACCTCAGAATCCCACCCTCAAGAGACGATTTAAACGTCGTTAACGATGCAGCAACGACTTTTTCTCCTTCTGGAGTAAAGTTTCTGAAACCCGTGGGCTTTAAATCCATTGGACTTGCGTTGCTGCCGGAGGTTATGCCGGTGTCGGTAGTGGCTGTTCGACCACTTTCGCCGACCGTCCATGATTCGGATGTCGCGAAAGTTCCAGTGTCTCTGAAACCCAACGGCGACCTCACTACCCTACCCTGCACAACAATCACGTTCGTTCGAGCTCGACGTCGACGCAGTCACACGAGCGTCATCTCCGAGTCTGACTTCCCGGAATGAACTATATGCGATGGTGAGTCAAGTCGGCGAAGGAACGTTTGGAAAGGCTTACAAGGCTCGAAAATAAGACCGTGGTGTGGTGGGTAAGATGACAATTCAGTGCCGATGAGCAGTGCTTATGCTTATGCATCCTTCCACATGCATTATGCTCGAGCTATTGTCGATCTGCTAGAGAAACGACGAGATCCGCCAACTCGTTGTCACCTGTTGCATCTTTGGCACACCGACATCCGAGCGATGCTCCAGAATCACGCAACTACCATGATATGATTTAAAATCCGCTACGGGACCACTTTAGAGACCCTTTTCAGTGGTCAGTCCTGCTTCTGTCTAATATCAATCTTTCCGTGCTTATCATGCTCCCTTAGATGGCTATCGCCTGCGGGTCGTGATCTGGTGGAGCAACTGGTGGCGTACGATCCTACGAAACAGGTGACTGCAGTGCAGGCTCTCGAAGCGCCGTACATCGAGGATGCATCGATGAGTTGCCGCCACCGGATCTCCTGGTTGGGTACGTATATCTTGACCACCGCCGCGAGGATGCAGCTCGGTGTATCTCGACGGTCGACGGTGCCCCTTCCCCTGGAGGAGGTCGGGACGTCATGCGAGCGAGCTATGGGACGACAAAGTACTGCATGGCATTCCTCCGCGGAGTTAGTTGCTCAGATCACACTTGCATGAACCTGCACGAGTGGGGAGATGAGAAAGACTGTTTCACAAAGGAGGACCTTACTACTTTGTGGGTT
>JBBPOM010000765.1:0-18674 GCA_038091455.1 Leccinum uliginosum | reverse complement strand
TGTCCGCGTGACAATCGCGCGTCGTCCCCTCTCTAACGTGTTGGAGGGTCGCTCCTGCGCCGTATGGCCTGGGACGGGACGGCGTCGCACCAGGTGCGATGCTGGCTGTCAAGCTGGCCGTTTCATCCAGGTAACTGGATGACGCGCCTCGCGGGCTTCGTGTGTGAGGGGCTGTCAAGCCCAGTCATATGCATCCAGGTCAGTGGCTGCCACGCGCTGGTCAAGCTCGGTGAGGTCGAGCCCGCAACTTCAATCATTGTGTGTGACTAGTTGTCAAGCCGGTCATTGCGTCCAGGTCACTGGGCGTCGCGCTTTCATCTAACCTGTGATCCTTTTGGTCTTCGAACCGTTCATTTGTACTAGTGTAACGTGCATTATAATAATAATGAAATTTCTGGCCGCGGGTGCGTTTCCAGACCACCCTTGTGATACAGAAGGGCTGTGCGAAGATGTTTATGGACAACCCAAGTGCAAGCTCAACGTTGTGGGTTTCCCTCTCCCAAACTGAAGTTGATTGTTACAGTAGAGCGACTATCTGACAGCCCTAATCATGTAGAATCAAGATTTCTTATAACGAAAGGTCTTTTCTCTTTTCTCTTAGCAAAGTATAACCCATAAGAATCAAATTGTTACATGCAAGTAGTGTTAGGTGCGTATTCAGAGATGTGAGAAAACAAAGTCAGACTCTTTTCCCAACGATGACGTCTTGTTTCTGCATGCCGAAGTCTTTCCTCGTCCCCTAAGTTGGGATCCCCTACAACGTCTTTCTCTGATCTCATTCCATTATCTATGAAGGAAAACAGCGACCCTGCAGCAAACTGTGTGAACGAGTACCTGGTTTCTCCGTTTTGTATTTTCGCGTTGTAATGAGTCACGACTGCGGATGGAATGAGCACCGTGGCTCCAGGGGGAAACTCAGTAACAATCCCTAGCTCTCGCAATACGAGATGTCCACCGGTGTTTGGGTTGAATTTCCCAAGTGCAGTGATGGCACAGATGCCGAACGAGAGGTTGGCGTAGTCTCGGTGTGGACGGCAGACTGTTGCTGGACCCAGATTATATGCTGCAGCAGGCATAATCGAACCTCTATAGGGTCGCTTCAAGGTTGGGTGTTGGGAGTAGAGCTTCGACAGTGATGCATCGTAGTAGGCATGTATCCTGGGGAAATATGCCTTGAAGGCCTCTAAGGTGGTTTGTTAGAGCCTGCGAGTCGCACCTGGGTCCGGTCAGAACAAATGAACATACGATTTTGGAACCCAGCCAACCGACACATTGCTTTACTGTCTGCAAGTTCTTCGACCGCTGTGCGATACCTCCGGGGAATGACGCTTTGCAAGGGTATCTATTAACTGATAAGCGATGATTTCCAACTGTGTTGTCAGCGTACTTTTTGACCACTCCCATAAGATATACCCGTCACTATGGCATGGAAAATACCCCTCCTAGGTTGCTCCTCAAGGGGTAACTTGCTGAAAGTGTTTTCAACCGATGGCATTTTCAGAGATTGGGTGTTCAATTCGAAAGTTGCGTTATTGAGAACTTCGTCGAACGTTCCTCTTGCACGTCCTGCGAGGACCGCGACGACGTAACCGGAGGCATCCAGAAGGGCGTGGGGTGTGCTTGTGATCCTTTGTTAGTCTCGGACAACTCCGACAATAATCAACTTGGAGGATTATCACCTGCCATCCCATTTAACGAGCTTTAGTCCGCTCTGTAGAACTTCGAACAACGTGTATTCCCTCTCCGGGTCCGGTTCTCGTTTGCTGCTCCCTCGCCATCCCCCCTCTGCAACCTTGAGGGACATGCGAGCAAGATCCGTTGACGTCAGCGATTGACCTTCGAAGATGCTGGAAATCCGTTTCTGCACCACCCCCTTAATCGTCGACTTTTTTATTCCTTCATAACCCTGTGATAACAAAGTTCTCTTCTTCGCCCTCCTGTGGCTCCTTGTCGGTTTTCTTGGGGTTTTGGAAGCGATGCTTATCCTGTCATAGGTTCCCAAACTGGCTCCCCCGGTAACAAACTCTTGCCCGTCATGGTCACCATCGTCCTCTTCCTGAATTCTGGCCGCTCGGTTATCTGCATCGCGTTGAGCGCCTTCCAGGATCACTGCGAGCTCACACAGCGTTTCAATGAACCTGACTGGCGCACGATCCATGGCTGGCGGCGCGAGCGAATTTGCGGCGTGTAAAGATATGCAGAACTTACGACAGCGTCAACCCTGCGCAATTGGCCGCAGTCAAATTAGCCGGTCGGTTATGCCAACCTGCCCAACATGCCGTTATCGCTCAAAGACTGCGGTTAGGCTCTTGAATTCGTGGTAACAAACAACAGTTCCCAAGTCGGATTGAACGGCTCCGAATCGGGATTCCCCAACTGCTCTTTTTCTATATTCTTGTTAGTGGCACGGAGCGCATCCCGCGGTTGAACAGTTAGGCACCTTCCTTTTATGGTTAAAACAGCAAAGAGTCCAAGATCCCTCCTGATTGGCTGGCGAAGTCACACTGAATTCAAAACGGCGTCAGCTACCGACTGAAGGCTGCCTCCGCTCGGGTAGTTTTTTCAAACCAAGCTGCATTCTCCATACGTTGCAACCCTGCAACTTGGGCTCTTTGCAAATCGGTGGTCAACCTGTAACTCTCGTGCGCCAATTTCAGCAGCACCACCAAGTCAAACGTATATGAATCAACAGGATCACGTCGAGATAAGTTCACCGGCCGAAGCCCCAGGTGGGGCGAATGGGTTAGCCGTTTGATCTACGCAGTATAATGAAGAACGGAGCCGAATCTGTTTCTAGGTCCAGTTGCTGTCGTTGTACAGGGTAGTCTTAATTGCGGTACTGACCAAGCGAATCAGGTGTTATCCCGTAACATTCATACCAGAGAAAAAAAGCCTCGCAGGGGTGGGGGGGTCCCTAAGCTTTGTATAAAGACCCAGGTACTTTGAAGCGACCGCGGTTAAAACGTTCACATTTTCCATCCCCCACTTCATCCACCTCCAACCTCCGTAGAAATGGCTGCTCAGTGCGACGTTTGTGACGAAGTCTTGGCCAACAATGTTGCTCTTCGCCGTCATCGCTGGAGCAGGCATACCCCGTTCCCTCCGTTCGTCCTCAGTGGCAAAGAATATGTGGTCACCGTCCGGGACAAAAAATTTTGCTGCCCCTTGGATAGCTGCAGTCATCAGTATACCAACAAAGAAGGGTTGAGAAGGCACCTGAGGGACGTGCACGATGTGGTGCCCGATAGCTCATCTCCTTGCCCACCGGGAGCGGAGGATGCGTCAGGCAAGGAGCTACTGCATGTAAAAACAGTTCGCGGATTAGAGAGTATGGCCGTTCACCGTTGCCCATATATGACCCCGCTGACCAACCTTTCCAGAAAGCAGAGTTGTGGAAATGGCTGTGCCGACCTTGAATTCGTCCATCGTGGGGCCCACGGCTGCCCCGTCGACAGTACGCACTAGCGAGAGCGTGAATGGCAAGTGAGCTACGTATGGTGACGGACGCCGAGCATCTGATAGGAGTTGCTTTAGCTTCTAGCAGTTCTGCAGAGAAGACTGTTTTGGTGACCCCACCACGCAGCGAAGCCTCATTAGGTTGGTTAGGACACCCTCGCGAATGATCACCAGACTGACCAGGATTTTCGGTCAGGTGCTGAGCAGAGCCAACCCTCGAGTGCGCCGCAATCAGCCTGCACGGCAACCGGTGACCTTGAGGGAGGTGGTGTACTTGACAAGCTCGGACTTTGGCTGCACACTCAATTGCGGATATTGATTTGCAGAGAGTGCGAAACTGGTATCACACCAGACGTTGTGTTAGGCCATTTGAAGCAGCAACACCAATGCTCGGTAAACGAGGACGACAAGTTACTACTGCGAGCTGTCTGCCAGAGAGGAACAGTGTACGGTAGGGCCCTGGACGTACCCACGCCGCGTGCGGGCAGGGAGCCGGTGCGAGGCGTTGCCGCACCTGTTCCAGGCCTGACGTGCAGTGCAGATCCGACGTGCGCCTATAGCGTGCGGGACCTGCAAACTATGCTCAGACATGGAAGGGAAAAACACGACAAAGGGCTTTTAACGAACGCCTGCTATCGGGTATCCACCGTCCAGACGTTGTTCCACAGCATCGGGCGCATATACTTCGAGGTCGACGTCACCCTGACCGCACAATCCGACCTTGACGTTCGGGATTACCTTCGAACGTCATTTTTGCCAATCGCAGATACAGACTCGGTCGTCACTCAACTTTCTGACCGGGATCGGCCGCCCTTGTTGAAGATCACGATGTGGGATACCTTCCAGGTGGAGATTCGAGAGAATCTGGAGCAAAGAAAAGCAGTGAGGTTGATCAAGGCCAAGCACCAGGATGACGAGCACGGAGGGCTATTTGTTTCGCTCGTCAACGCCGCAAAATTACATCACCGGACGACGAAACAACTATTAGAATCCTCTCCCCATCCGTTCACCATGGCAAAGGTATTGCTGAACGGCGCAGCATTCAATCCAGAACAGTGAATTTCCTTCTTAGCTTTCTATGGGTCAAAACTCTCTAACCTTCTTGCCGATTTCAGGTCGAATTACTTTCGCATGCTGCCTTTGGAGAACGTCAGCTACAGCGCCTTATTCGTTCAGATGATCAGGGCCATCATTCGTAAAAAACTAGGGCATCAGTTAGAAATGACGTTCATTCTCACAACGACCCAGAAGGAATCCCTGGGGCTGTTGGTGGAGTTCCTGAAAAGGGACGTTCAACAGCAGACCGAGGACAGTGCGGCGGAAGCGATGTCGGCATACCATGGGTTTGCATGGTCGCTCGTGTACAGTCCAGATGTCAAGAGCCAGAAACGTTGGGGCAACCCTATCGAGCGGTTCATTTGGCTGATGGCCCTCAAGGACGACGGGTCATTCATTCAGGCGACGGATCTGACGCCCATTCTGGCGAAGCTGAAGTACTTTTGCCGCGAGGTGACCCTTTACGAATCCCTTTCATCCTGCGACCAGACAAACCCAACGGAGGATCCCATCCAGTGAGTTACGCTGTTTCTATTCGATATTGAATGATCAATCTCACTTTTGCGGCGTCAGGCGGATCGGACGCTTCCACGAGCTAGCGTTGAGGTTGGGCTCACCCACGGTATTCAACATGGTCTGGGAGCTCCAACAGGTTGCCTCCTGGCTGGCTTACTCCCAGGTGAAAGACCCCAAGGTCTTTGTCGACCCAGACTACGCCTGGATTTCCATCGGCAAAGAAAAGCTTCACCTGGACCGTCTTCGCATTGGAATGCTAAGTCTCATACAGATGGCTCAATCTTCCTACCTATCCCTAAGCGGAGACGACGTGTGGCCTGGCCGTCCGGCAGAAACCATCATCGACGACATAAGCAACACAGCACGCGGTTACTGCTTCCTTGAGGAACAGCCCTTCCAAGCGAGGAAGCACTCTTTCCTCTTTTCGCTGGTGGAAAGGTTGAAGCTGGGGGCGTTCGTCACGCAGGGAGAATGGTCCTGGGATCGCAACGCGATTCGACGATTTCTGGAACGAGCGGACAGAGTTTGGGGTTATGTTATCCATGCGCTCTTCGTGGGGTTACAGCTGTCTACAAGGGTGACTCAGTTCCTCCAGCACCAGATACGCAACGCCGATCGACCTCGAAACCTCCTGTTTCAGGGCAAAGAAGGCATGTTCATTGGGAGATACAGCAAAACGACGAACTCGAAGGGGAAGGACGGTTGCACCCCCGCATTCTTGGCAGCTCCTCTGGCAGACCTACTACTTGTTCTGCTAGGTAGTGGTTTCAGAGAAGCCCAGGCAATTCTGGCTGGTATAGAGTTCGGAGAGTCGTCACGTTGGGTTTATCGCACGTGAGTAGGAGCCAATTTCAGCAAGGCCGAGTTCGTTTCTGACCAGCTTGTTCCACTCAGTTACTTGTGCGTCGAGAAGGGAAGCAGGATGACTGAGGACGCGTTTTACACCGGGCTGATCAGACGCAACCGAGAGGTGTTCGGTTGCGCATGGGGCTCAAGCGACTTTCGACAGGGAATGATCACCCTCGGGCGCGAGTTCATCTCACCCAACGAGACGTTCCCTTGCGCGGACGATGTGCTCGCAGAGGGTGCCGATCACTCCACGGAGGTGGACGTTGCCCATTACGCCATCATCCAGGGTGCTCTGCCGCGTCTGTCCAATAACGTGCTGTCGCAACATCGCTGGCTGGCAGAAGAATGGTCGAGCCTGTTGGGAATGGGTCCCAACCCCCCTCCAGAGCCTGTCCGTGTCACGCGAACTAAAGCAAGGGCTGCAAAGAGTATCGATCCAAACGAGCTCGCAATTCAAGTTTCCGGCATCGTCGCCGATACACTGATGAGCAGGCTGGCAGCAATTGGCCTGATTTCAGACGCGATCCAGCAGCTGACTGCGGCGGCAGAGGCACAGCGCGCTGCCACACGGAATGACATCGGTTGTGCACCCATGGTCCCTATTCAAAACACCACCATCTCCATGGAGGTAATAGAAATTCCTTTGTCCTCCCCATTCCCTCTGTCCTCCTCTCTCGACTATCCATTCATATTCACACCTCAAACGTGGAAACCAACCGATGAATTCCCTGTTTCCATCAAACCTCCTCAGCCGTCACCCTCAAAAGCTTCCCTTCCGTTCTTTCTATTCGACGAGGACGAGAACGGCATACCTTCGATCAGCTCAGAGGTATGACTTCCTGACCAAAGAAAAAGGGCCCATGGTGCGCCAGAGCTTTCCAGCCAAAACACCTTAGAGCCCTCAAGGCCGTTGAAGAGGCTGCGGCAGGAAGAATCGAGTGTTATTGAGGAAGGGGATGATACAGATTCCTTGGATGATTTCGTGGACACCCCGACGCCTCCTTCGGTTGCCTCCCAAGGAGGTCGAGAAGGGTTGCGAATCCGGCACCTGCCGCATCCTGTTATTTACAACAAATCAACAGTGCGAGCGAACATCTGAGGCGCCATCCAGACACTCGTAGGGAACGTGCTAGCATGGGAGAAGAACGAAGCCCAAATGCTGGGTATCCTTATGGTGATGCGATGCGATAAGGACACGGTAGTCACCATGCGGACGGGTGGGGGAAAGAGTATGCTGTGGCTGGTGCCCGCTCTGTTGGACCCGCACGCGAAGTTCATTGTAGTCTGCCCGTTCACGGTCCTCTTTGACGAACAGTGCAAAAAGGCACTCAAGGCAGGGATCAGAGCAATCACTCAAGGTGCTTCATCCATCCATGATGTTCAGGATTCTTTTCCACCTGGATAGCAGATTGGTTGTCCATGTGAAGGGTAGATTACCTGTCAACTGAAAAGCCCAGCTCCTCTAGCAACTTGCGCATCCAGACAATCTCCTTTCCAGCCTCGCAAGCAGCGATGTACTCAGCCTCAGTGGTGGACAAGGCAATGATTGGCTGGCATTTCGACATGCAGGAGACAACACCAGTACCCCAATCTTGACAATGTAAGCGCCAATAGACCGACCAGAGTCTTTGCAACCACCATGATTGGCATCAGAATAGGTCGAGAAGAGCTGAGAGGTTGAGGAATCAGGGGAATAGGTGATACCATAGTCTATAGTACCCCTGATGTAGCGAAACAGATGCTTCACAGCATTCCAATGCGCCATGCCTGGATTAGTAGTGAAGAAAGCGAGCTGACCAACAGTATAAGCGATATCTGGACGAGTAGTGCAAGAGAGGTACTGCAAGGAACCAACTGTGCCACCATAGTCCACTGAATGCATCGAGGCGATCTCTGCAGGCATCTGGGGTAGCTGAGCTTGAGACAAGAAAAGACCAGGATCCATGGGTGTGCTGACAGGCTTGCAATCACCCATAGCAAAGCGCTCGAGCATCTCGACACAATATTGCTGCTGGAACAGAGTGAGAGAGCGAATGGTGTGATTCCGGTCGATTTTAATGCCCAGAATCTCAGTGGTAGGTCCCAGGTCATGGATTTTGAAATGCTTGCGCAGCTGCTCCATCATCTGCTTGATTGCATCCAAGGACATGGAGGAAAAGGTCATGTCGTCCACAAAGACAGGCAGGATGATGTGAATATCATGGCAAGTAAAGATGTAGACAGCTGCATCGGAATAGGTCGGTGTGAAGCCCATAGACTCGAGGACAGAGCGATGTTTGCGATGCCAGCGATTTCCACCTTGCCAGTGCTTGGTTCCATACAGCACCTTTTGCAACTTGCAAACAGTTTTCTTGGGATCTCCTTCCCTGAAACCAATAGGCTGCTCCATATACACCTCACAGTCGATCTGTACGCCTAGGAACAAGAATCCAGGTGCTATTGTGTCTCTGTACAGTCAACTTGTCAAGAGCTGCTTGATCGACCCGCTGTGTGGCCGGTAACCAACAGAACTGGACTTTCTCCGACGTCGTTTTGGGGAAACTTGGTTCTTGAAATGAATATGTTCACTGATTGTCTGCTCATCTTCATCATCCCCGTAATCGTCCGTGTAGTGCTCCTCGGCATCGAGGCCAGCTGTATCCTGCTCAGTAACAAGGTCCTCTAACGCTTGCACTTCATCGAAAAGCTCCTCTTTTCCTCGTAGAAAATCATTATCTTCTTGAGTTCCTGATCGAGTAGTGGTACAAAGACGGTGTCTATTGAGGAAAAGTCGACGAAGGCTGTGTGCTCTTTGGCCTCGAGGTCAACATATGACTGACTGTGTCAGTCACGCAGTCAGTCATGCAGTCAGTCACAACGCAGAAGTGTCCCCTATGCGAGAAGCGGTGACGGGTTTAGGCTTATTTTCTTCTTTTTTTTTGCCTTGCTCTTCTTCGACTATGGCTCCCTTCAAGTTGAACACATGTGCCAACGGTCAGCCCCGTATGATATGGCCGTGAGGGTATGTGCGGGTGACTCGGATCTAGTACGTGGACATGAGGGTCGAGGTCGTTAGTGACGAGGGACTCAGAGGTGTAGCCTGAAGGCATCGTAACTGAGGCTCCACATAACCGCATGGCATCAGATCATGCGATGTCCGATCAAAAGTGGGCAGCTTCGCCATGATACCGTGGTCCACCCCACAGCTTGGAACGACCAATTTTCCCAATTTTCCCCCCTTGGAAAGTTTTAATTTTCACGTGATGTAACAAATACACTCAAACACTATGTGGTGGATCCTCCTGTGCAAGGAGCCTGGGAAGAACCCGGAAAATGAGTCGGACAGAAATTTAGTCACCCAAACATTACCATGCCGTCCTGTACTCACACTCACACCCTTTACCACATCCCGACTCTAATATTTGATAGATATAGCTTGCAAGGGTCCACAGGGGAAGGAAATTACGGCAAGTCTCTGTTGTTGGACCGACCTAAGACTTTACTGAGGTTTCAAGCAGCACCGCAGGTCGTGTGCTAGTAGCAAGAGACTGCCATACCGGCGAAACCGTTGTATTGAAAGCGTCACCTTGCACGCGGAATGAATTCAAAGTATACAGAACAATGGGACCCACTGGCATACCAGGCATCCTACGGTGCCATGCGGCTTACTTGTACAGAGATCACGGCGTCCTTGTCTTAGACCGTCTCAGAGACAGTCTGGAAACCCTATTGCGTGCCTCAGGCAGAGCCCTTTCCAATGAAAAAGTCTACAAGTTGGGTCGAGACGTGGTGCATAAAGTCACCCCTTCTTCGACCAAGCTACCATTTCGTCTAGGTCAAAATTTTACAGACCATCCATGAAAAAGGCTACGTTCACAGGGACATAAAACTGGATAACATAATGCTCCCTGAGAATGGCTCGTTGGAACCACACCTAATCGACTTTGGACATGCAAAACGGTATCGAGACTTGGACACAGGGAAACATTTGTTGCTTCGTGGCGCTGTAGGGACGTTGCCTTTCATGAGTATCAACGTCCAGGATGGAGTGGGGGGTGAGTTGATTGTGTGAAATTCCACACCTTCTGTTTTCAACCATCCTCCCAGACTACACACCGCGAGATGGCTTGGTGTCTCTCGCGTATACTTTGATCTACCTTGCACACGGAACTCTTCCGTGGATGATCTGCAAGGATGCTCGACAGTGTAAAGAACAAAAACAAGGTTTCCGGCTTTCGCACCTCAATCCGCTGTTGCCGATCTCGTTCGAGCTATTTCTGGAACACCTTCAGTTTGTCTCTATCCTTTTGCAGCGGCATACCCGGTCGCTGACTCCCCGCATCTGTAGGCGCAATGCGCGGCCAGACTATTCGTATCTGATAGATCAGCTAAGATAGGTTGCCACAATTCGACTGTTACCCGCGACTTTTCTTCGGGACGAGAGGCATGGGCGATCCATACACTGGTACCTCGCAAAACTTATCCTCACGTTCAGAGAGGGTCGCCTGATGGAAGCGAAATATTTAATGGGAGCGAGATTTTTATGATGGTCCAACAGCTTCTCCCACATGCTCTGGCCGCCACTCACGAAGCCCACGGTCGTCATACTGTTTAAAAAACTAAGTCATCTACACCACCAGACTTTGAGTCACAGGTTCGATACTAATCGCGAATAGCAAATACATGCGAAGAGACATTGAATATATACGAGGCAACCATACAGCGATACAAACCTGACCAACCAATGAGTTCATCATCCTCTGCAGTGCCAATGCTGCTCGAGTGTGGTCCAGCTGACCACATCCATCCAGCATATTCTCATAAGACTTGGGCATGATCTTGTTCGTATCTGCGTCGTCCACTGCCTGCATTGTCCCAATCACAGACCGGAACCTTGCAAACTGCATCGCCGCGAGGCCAAGTGGATTACCTTGTCTGGACTCTCCTCGTCTCCGACCGTCATATGACAAGCAGACAGGTAGGTAAACTCCGCATTCTCTAACTTGCATCCCATGATCCGTTCCACAGTAAACCGACCATCGTAGAGACCAAATGCGGAGTCAAAGGGTTGCTTCTTGTTTGGAATACCGTGGCAGGCAAAGTAAACACACTCGCTCATCCCCAGCTCCTTCGAGACTCTAGATACACTCGATTTGGGACCATCAAGGCGCGTGAGTGTGGCGAGACCGTGAATATGCTCAGCGATGATGGCCAGTTCGTTGCCGACCGAGAAAAGCTCGCTTTCACCTTTGGCATTCGCCTGACCCACAGCAAGGAAATTTTTCTCTTCGTGTATCTCAGTCGTCGCCAACGGATATTTCCGTCTCACACGGATGAGGGCAGTCAACGTGGGAGTGTGAGACGAGATGTACAGATGGGAAAAACTTCTTTGGCCGTTCCGAAATGGATTAGCTACGTGCAATGGCAGAAGGCAGAACTTGGCAGTGGGACACCACCAGATATGTGAGCCGGGTGGAACTGTTGTCTGAAGAAAATCAGCGATGGGCAAGACGAACTCATCCCAAAGGATTCTCAAGAAGCGAGCAAGATCTCTCCCCATGTCCGTTGTCTTTGCATCCAAAGTCAGAGATTGGTGCTCTGATGACAGATCCTAAACACGGGATTTGGTTATTTGCAATGGGATATGAACTGGATCTGTGTTGGAAAAGACAACGAGTGCATTGCTAGCATTCACGATTATCACAGGACCGCCACTGGCAGCCTGCTGGAGTTCAGAGAGGGAAGAGGGGAGAAGGAGTTGAGCGAGACCAGGTAATGTGTGGATTGCAGATCTACATTAAGACTGCACAACGTGTTCTGCTGATCTGGACGTTGTGAATGAATTGTATCGTGTATTTCTGATGAGAGTTGAGTAAACTGGTCTGCAAGGGACGGTCCTTCCCAGCCTGATGCGATGACATTTTCAAGAGGAGAATGGAGACAAGCAATTTGAGTCCAGAATACACCGCAACCTGGCTCGGAGAAGCTCGACCGCATTTTTGGCATGGTGCACACGCAGACAAGCGGAAAAAGCATTAATTGCTAGGGATGAAGCGAGGTCTTTGAAAGTCTGGAGATGATTGGGTAGGGATGGTAAAGTGGCGAGATGCTGAACAAGTAGTCGAAGAGACTGTGGGATGGCGGCAATGCTCAGCTTCCTTGATCCATTTTTTGGCAGCAGAGAGATCGTTTGGTGAGAGTGTTTGAGAGATATTTGACAACTCGGTGTAGAGACTGAATAAATCCTCTCTGTCCTTCAACTTGTTCGCCTTGGTATAGTGAACACGAAGACAATATGCAAGTTGATGTAATGACCATGATCGATGTGGGTGCCCTGACTGGCAAAGGTCGAGGGCTTGTCTTCCGAGGATGATGGCCTCATTGAGGTCCATCATATCTCCAAGGCGGTTGTAACAACTGGAGAGATAGTTTGCGACATTGTTCAACGATATTGATCGATGGAGGTGCCCTAACGGGTGTAGGTCTAGGGCTTGACTTCCGAGGATGAGGCCGGGAAAGGTCGAGGGCTTGTTTGCCGAGATTGTGTCATATCTCCAAGCTGGTCATAACGAGTGGAGAGATGGCTTGCGACATTGTTCAACGACATTTAGTGTTTTAAAGTCCGGTCCGGTCCGGTCTTTTGCCTTTTTGGCAAAGACCGGACTGAAACCGGTCCTGGGAATTTCCTGATATGGAAAAAACCGGACCAAGACCGATAAAAACCGATTTTTCAGTCTTTGTCGGTCTTTTGCTGGTCCGGTTACGGTCTCGGACCAGTCTTCATGGTTGTGAAAACTACTACGGATTCCTGGCTTCCGGTCCATAATTTCTTTATCTAAATCGGTTGAGAAATTGTCATAACTATCTCAAATAAAATCCTAAAAATGTGGGAAAATCAGGGAAAATCGGTCAACATACTTCCAAATAGGGGCTACCTCCAACGACCGGTTAAGACCGGTCTTAACCGGTTTTAGGTCGGTCTTTTGATTTTGAGAAAATCAAAAGACCAAGACTGATGTAAATCAAAACCAGGAAAGACCGGACCGATCAGGACCGGTCTTGATCGGTTCGGTTCGGTTAAAAACCGGTTTTTCATCGGTCTTAGGACCGGACCTTCGAACACTAACGACATTGATCGATGTGGGTGCCTGTCAGCTTGTCTTCCGAGGATGATGGCTTCATTGAGGTCTGTCATATCTCCAAGCCACCCGTAATGAGTGGTGAGATAAAGTGCGACATTGCCCAATGATGTTGAACGATTTAGATGCCCTTCTGGGCAGAGCTCCAGTGCCTCTCTGCCATATCAAACGGCTTCTTCAATGTCCTCCACTGCTCCTAGATGGTTGTAATGACCCCAGAGATGAATAGCAAGCTGAGCTAGTGAGTCCTATCATTCTTGGTGACCGGGTGGGCAACGGTCCAGTGCTTGGCGATCAAGGACGATTGCCTCGCTGATGTGGTCCGTCCCGTCCCCTTGCTCAAACTTGGCGAACGTTGACTTCGCTCGTGAAGGTATCTGCTTGACTGTAACAGTCGCCTCTCCAATTGGGTCCCTCCGCCCCCTTTTCTCATGCTTGGTAAAATGAGACTTTGCTCGAGACCACCACTGCTTGGCTTGACATGAATGTCATTTCACTGAGGCTCGTCTCACAGACAAAACAGTGAGATAAGCACCTTTTGATATCATCTTGTTTCAATGAGGGGTTGGGATGGTGAGGGGGAAGGTACTGGTCACTGGACAGAAGAAAGTGAGAATGTTGGCGACTTTGCCGCAATGACTTGCTAAAGCAGCCTCTTTTTTCCACATTATTTGTTTGCACAGCACCGTCATTGAATGAGTGCTTCTGGCAGCCTGGAGGCTGTTCACACAGCCCAAGGTATATCCTGGCAAGAAAGAACTCCTCGTAGCACTTTGGAGCGACCTGTGAGGCTGCCAGTGTGACAATGACGGAAACTCGTCAGTGTCGACAACAAAGGAGAGAAGACAGACATACAGCAAGTGCCTCATGATCAAAGTAATCCAGATATCAATCAAGCGTGTCACAGTATATTTGAACAGTGACGATCTCCTCTGTCACTGAATGTGCGATCTGCAACGACTTTTGTAAACATTCCTGGTGTGGGTACTGTCGACAACCCATTAGTTACAATCGATAGCGGAGACCAATACTCATCGCCTTGGCACCCTCCCTATCCTCCTTATCCTTGCCTCCCTACTTGCCTTCTGAATCCCCTGCCTCTCCTTCCCCTTCCACCTCCACCGCCACTTCTTGCTGTTGTAGAAACAGCTCACGTACTAGTAGGTTCAATAAGCCTCTGCTCATTTCCATCATGACTTTCATGATTTCCTTGATGGGTATGTCAGGGGTATGGAGCCGACGGTGATCATGAGGTAGAGGGTCAGAGGCGAGGGATTATGTTTCCAGAACTGGACTAGTTTGTAGAGATTTGCGAGATGGTGTCTGGACTGTGTGTGTGCGTCACAGAGACAGTTTTAGAGATGTCGGAGAGCGTTGTAGATGGCCATGTCTTGCGACACATGTGGTTAGAGAAATTCGAGTGAGCTGCATCAGCAAACAAGCCATTGACTGTACAAGACTGTGCAGGGCTTTATACCCTCACAGACCCTAAAGACAGGTACCTAGTATTCCAGATGTACACAGAGTTATAAAAGTTCTGTGGACAATATAGTTAAGCAAGCATGCTAAGTTGTCCCGCAGAATGCACTGACAGTGTTGTACAGACTTGCACAAATCTGTTACAGATTAACACAAAAGGCAACATTCAATTACAAATCACCTAGTACTCGAAACAGATCAGCAACCGATTGATAAAAAACTTTGGCTATTTTCGATTGGAAACCACGCAATCTCAAAACAGATCAGAAACAAAGCTTGATTACAAAAAAAGCAAATCTGAAATGAATTGGATAGGCACTAGGCCTGGAGATAACGAGAAACGCAAACCTAAACCGAGATAACGAAACACGCAAACCTAAAAACAATGACAGGCACCAGGCCCGGAGATAACGAGACAGAATATATAAGTTCCAGAAAACCAGCTTGCCCCAACCAACATAACCGCCCACCAAATCAGTCCAGGATTGGCTGGAAGTCATCCTGAAAAGCAATGATATTACCGGCATCATTGGCAAGCACACTGTATAAAGTGACTGCCTTTAGACAGACTAAATGAAGAACGTGATGGAATGAACGTTACTGCGCAGATGTCGCCCATCCGACTCTCAACTCCATCATTTTTGCCGCATGTTTGGGATCTCCGTCAATCGCGGATTGCATTGAACGAAATTGACCGTATATTTTCGAGTACCCATGGTATTTGAATTTTCGATCTTCCCACATGCCGGTCATGGTGTATTCGTCGATAGCAGCCCGCAACTGTCAACGTAGCGTTAGCACTAATAACTGATGGAGTGGAAAAGGTACCGCGGTTGCTGCCAAACAAACCGTGACTCATGGCACTTCGCCTGCAAAGACATGGGGAAACGTAGCAGCTAAAGACGAAGAACCGTTATTAAAAAATGTTGTAATGAGAGCTCCTAGTGCAGGAGTGGCCATGTTGTTTGTTGATCCCTGCAACAAGTGTTAGATCCGGCGGTGAAATCGAGCCATGCATACCTCATCATCGATTCCATCAAAGGTGAACGTGGAGCCGCGGATTAAGGAGTTTGCCACAGCAATATTCTCTTGAGGTGTATATCCTTCGCCCAGAGTATAGAAACGTGGCACGACCTCTCGAGCCTTCGCCTTCAATGTCGAACGCCAGGTCATCATGGCTTCCCAAAGCTGTTATTGTTAGAACGAGAACATAAAAAAAACCCACCACTTACGAGGACAGACAGGTCCTTCTGGTAATGAGGAAGATACCCTTCAAGAGGGACTCAGAATGATACTCGAGTGGTGATTATTTACACACCTGGCAGTACATTCTGACTTTCAGCGAGAGCTTCATTGAAAAACTCAGTACTCTTCTGATCCAGAAAGTGGGTACGAGTAACAAAGGATCGATCGACACAGCATCGCACTGCGCAATCAGTTTGGCCCGTTTGATTACGGCGCGAAACCCCGGTGGATATGCACGAAGCCTTGTTGCAAGTCCTTCCAGTGGGCCTGGTGGTATGTTCACAGTTTGGGGCTGGGGTGGAATAGGCAGGATTTGCGGAGCTTCAGCTGCTTGGACAGGAACAGGCGGAGCCTGGAGGTCAATGGAAGAAGAGCCAGACAGTCCAGGGGTCCCATTGTCAGTGCGACCACGACGTTGCTCCCTGGCATGCAAGGAACATTGCTGCTGGTGACAGATATCACGAAGGGCTGACGGATCCAGAGGGCGAGGGAAACAGTTGCACTGGTGGTGTTCATTAATAACGTTGAGATGGTTGGTCATCACGATGCCTGTAGGTGGGTGTTAACGGATCGTTACAGCTGGATGTGTTGCAGTGCTTACCTGTTCCTGGATCATCGGAATCCGCGCGAATGGATCTGTATCAAAGTAAGCTATCTTGTCTACAGATGCATAGGCACTCACCGATGTCGCAATCGTCGGGGATGCGGCGAGCGATTGGGTGACTACTTTGATCTACCGCATACACATTAGCACATAGTACACACGAGGGAGATCACTTTATGCACCTCCCAGTCGAAGAGTCATCCATCCTCGTCAGCTGATATCTCATCGATGGGAGGCTCGTCTTGTGGGTGACTTGTGAGATTTCTCTGGTGGAACTGTGGGAGAACAAGGTCCTCGCTCTCGTCATCTGTACCATTGTTGTACGGCGGGGGCGCGATCCATCCGAGAAGTGGTGTAACTGACGATTCATTTCTTCTAAGCTGTATGTCGAAAGGGTCCGCATCAATGGATGAGTGTGAGGTGAGCATCTGGTATCCGCGACGCTGGAACCAATCCGAATATGACCAACCGATCCACTCCCAGACGTTGGGGCAGCGGCAGGAGCCATAGGGTTCAATGGCTCATCGGCGGTGGTGGCCTTGAGCTTTGACAACTTGGCGGTGGTCTGGGTCTGGATATGTTTGATATTTTGCATCTGTGCCTTCTGACCACCTGTCTCTATGTTCATTCTGGCAGACCGACGAGATGGGTGCGGTGCAGCATCCAGATCTGCAGGAGACAGTGAGTGTCTAGCGAATAAACTTGTGTGAACGTACTTTCATCACAGGTTCAGGCCGCCGTCCTGGTTTTTTTGCGAGCCTCTACAGTATGACCGACATCTTCTTCTGACGTCCTCGAAGTACGTTTAGCGTTCGCGTTGGCGGCCTTTGTCATGGTAAGCGCAGGAGTAGAGGATGCGATGCGAAGAGGAAGAAAGAAGTCGAAATCGAAATCAAGACTACAGTGAAAAGTTGGGGAGCAGAAGAGCTCAAATACATTCGCGAAGCGAGACAAGTCAGAATGTACATCAAAATGTTGCTAGTCATATGGCAGGCTGGGTACTTACCTCTGAGTTCCCGAGACAGCAACCTTGCGTCGTGGCTAGATGCCAAGCTTGATGACTTCATTTCATCCCATACTGTGATGAACATGATTGCATGCCTTTGAGCCCACCCAATGAGCCAGTTGATAGCCTTTCATCGTGGAATGAGTGAATGATCGATAAGTGGTGAGATGCAGTTTTCTACAAAAATATTGGTACGTAGTTCGGAAAACGTGGTACTAATTATACTAAAGAGGACAAATGATATTGGTAATCGTACGTATGACTCCGAGTCTGCCCAACCCATTATGCGTACCGCTAGTATAACTGACACCATGCAGCTAACGATGAGCCCGCTTCGACGTACGTGCTTCGGGGTTCAAGCTATGCCGCTTCGCTGGGATGACGGCCCCCATGTTCCTTATGTTTTTCGGGTGATTAGGATCCAGTTCATGTAGCTCAAAAAATGCGTCAAGCAAGGTTTCTCTAAGGACACGGTGATCAAGTGACTTTGTGTACTAGATGGCTTGATACAGTTTTGTGATACAGTCCGCGAGGCCACCGAAATAAGGCATAAATTCCATGGTCGGGACAAGAGTCGTGAGTTCCCCTGTCTTTGTGCTCCAGAGATTCACGATGTCCCTGCACGTCTTGCAGGAAACCCATGTGCTCAAGCACGTGTCGTGAGCGCTGCGAGGTTCGTGTCCGGGGCCGGGGTACAAGACACAGATCCAAACAAGTACATAAACGATAGACTCGAGATCGTGTCTGGGTTGGTGGACGATGTCTTGAGCTGGTTGTGCAAATGAATGCAGAAAGTCAAGAGCCATGAAGGGGACTGTACCCTACATGACAGATCAGTAATTTGATCGGAGTAACAGATTTGTAGACATACCGTTCACTGACCATGAGATGGGACCGACGGCTCATCGGTGAACTTGGAATAGTCAAAGTCAATCAGATAACCTCAGCGGTAGTTGGCGTTTCAAATGATCTCGTCTCTTTTCGATAGCCAGCTAAGGAGGTTCGGGTCGCTCGACCAAATTGGCCAATGATCGCTGAGATCATTGTGGATATACATCATCAAATTCTTCAAGCTGATGTCACAATGAAGAATCTTGCATTGGGTGACAAGTTGTTCGTGAACTAATATACTGGTTACTAGTGATTACGGCTGCGCAATGACAACAAGAACGCACCGTCAACAATGTCAATGAGGACACTGAGGAGTTCCTGAATACAGGTGAAACTCTCCAGAGGGGTACCAACGTGTTCAAGAAGCAGGCGATGTTGAACTCGAATCTCGGGGAGCTCATCTTCGGTCAGGTGACGCAAAAGATAGTCTGGTCGGCGTAGAACGGTGGAGTCT